>VXBQ01005610.1:1484779-1594404 GCA_013400175.1 Phainopepla nitens
AACAGACCAAGGGACCTCAGCTGCTCCTCATACAATCCTCCCCTCAAGGCCCTTCACCATCTTCACTGCCCTCCTTTAGATGCTCTCTAATAGTTTCGTGTCTTTCTCACATTGTGGTTTCCAAAACTGTTGACAACATTCAGCGAGAGGCTGCTCCAGTGCGGAGCAGAGCACGACAATCCCCTCCTCCCTTGCCCAGGCCGTGCTGGGCCTGATGCCCCCAGGACACGCTTGGCCCTCCTGGCTGCCAGGGCACTGCTGACCCATGTTCAACCTGCCACCAACCAGGACCCCCAGGTCCCTTTCCATAGCACTGCTGAATAACCACTCACTCCCAGTCTGCCTGTACATCCAGGGTTGCCCCATTCCAGATGCAGAATCCAGCACTTTTTCTTGTTGAACTTCACAAGGCTGATGATTGCCCCATCCTCTAATTTATCAAGGTCTCTCTGCAGTGCCTCCCTGCCTTCAAAGGACTCAACAGCTCCTTCCAGTTTGCAGCAATAGATTGTATTCCACTTAAGATATGCCAGCAATATCACCTATTGGCAATGCAACATTATATTCCTTATTTTCTAGTTGCAATAATTTGCAGATGAACAGAGCTTGTGCCCAGTCTTTTAGGTAAATAACCAATACCTGGAAAGTAACTCTTTTTCCTAGCTGTATCCACAGTTCATTTATTTTTCATCAGATCCATGCCATTTTGGGATGTGACTCATTGTACACTTTTAAGTCACAACTTCTACAGCATTACTGAGACGTAAAAGGAAGATATCAAGTGTGTAGTGGAGATTGCAAAGATGTGATGGTAAAGAACAGTCTCTCTGGTAAAAAAAAGGTTGACAAAAGTTAATGTCATCATGAAAATAGTTCATCAGATATCACCCCAATGTCACAATCATTCTTACCTCAAAACCCTGCTTCTGGGTCAATTATGATATCAACCAAAGAGCCACCCTTAGGTTTCCCTCTTAGCTCATTTTTTTTTGTAGCAGCTTCAGCAGTGGAAAAGGTAGAAGAGCAAACTAAATATAAAACTTTTTTTCTTTCCCAATATAATTGCATTAGGAGTTTTGGGATTAGATGCTGGCTATTTGAGTTTGGCTGCTGCTGCAAAACACATGCATAAAAGCTGATGAATGAGATCTTCCTTTTACAGCCATGTCACATCCTGGTGTCAAATGAGAAACTGGGCTTTAAAATCCCTATAAATTGAACCTGACTTGTCCATGTGAACTGAAACAAAGAGATCGTACTGGCTCCCTGGAGATAGATAGATCTATCTAATCTAATACAACTCTAATGACTGCATTGCAATTTCACCAGAGAGCAAGCTGGGTCTCTTGGCTTCTGTGCCTTCAGACAATCCTCAGCTACTCCAAACATAATCATATTGGATAAAATATCAATCCAAAGCCTCAGCTACTTGTGGTCACAACAAACCCCAAGGCAATTGCCATGGAGGAGGTAGACCTGCTGGCTTACTCAAATACAGTTTATTCTTGAACCTAAGGATCTAAGTTGGGATGTAGCTCTGAGCCAGCCAGATTTCTTCCAATTGTTATAGCCTCTTTCCCTGATAACTTGACCTACACATTTGTGAAGATGTTGCAGTACCACAAAGAAAGTTTTAGACGGATATTTCAGAAATTTGTATATAAACTAAGAGAGGAAATATATTAAAAGAGACAGCAAAATCAGGAATGATGCAGAAAGGTTATTCTGGGAGTCTCAGATCATGAGCTCCCTTACACAAATACTATTTTCCTATGTACAATTTATTTTCAAGACCTCTCCACCAAAAAAAGCTGCCTTTATTCCTTCTGTGCCCATATTCAATGTCGTGCCCATAGCACAGCTCAGTACTGTTTGGCTTCCCACTTCAGCAAGGGACTGCCAAGCAACACCGAGCTTATCCATCAAATTAAATTATTAAGGGACTGGACTTCTCAACTGATGGAGATGCATCAGGCATATCAAGAGTCTCACTTAAGTGAAAAGAAAACAGGACAAGAAGAAATGGCAAGGTTAAGGCTGTTGGAACAAACTCAGGTACTTTGGATGCTGATGCTGGCTTTTAACGAGGAGGAATTGTGCAGAACTGACATGCAGCTCAGCTGTGAGATATCAACAAGACCCAGTGGGACCAAATGGGACCGTGGCAGCATATTGACACAAAGATAATTGTATTAGCTTTGCAGAGCAGTGTGTGTGGCTCAGCCTGGGGAGAAAGTGCAGGGATTTGAGCTTAGTGGGAAACTGATAGAGTGAAAAAGGAAACAGTGCTGAGCTTGAGGTCCCACCCAGCAAGGCTGGCTGGGTACAGGTAGGTTTTGTATTTATGATGGGGTTCCCTGCACTTCACTCCTCTTCTAAAATAGCTGTGATTGTAGGAAGAGTCAGATGTGTGTTCTTCCAGGTGGGGCAACATCTGCTATTGGCTGTCTGAACCCCAAGCCATCAAGAGGATTTCTATGAATGGAAAAGGAGCTGCAGCTCAGAACACAGTTACAGCACAGGCCCCACTCAGGAAGGAAGAGTGTGTGGGTCCCTCACCACCATAACCTTCTTTTGACAGCTCATGGAGCTGGCAGTAGAATCCAGACTTTGACACTGTACTGCCTAAAAATCAAGCAATTAAATCAATTAATGGGCAGGAACTGTGTCAAGGATCAAAATCTTTAACCCCTGATTCTCTTCCTCCCACCTGATCCACTTAACTTTTCCTCCCTCAGATCCCAAGCCATCCTGGATGTCACAGCTTCAAGTACAACAAATCTCTGGATGACTTCTTCCTGAGCACTGCACCAACCTGTGTCTTGGTTTTGATAGCTCAGCTCATAGCACTTGCAAATAATCAGGGGAAAGAGCCTTTTTCCTATGGAAAATCCTGTATCTTAGAACACAGAACGATTGCTGCCAGATGACTGGAAATTGATGTTGCAGAGAGATTGCTAATGGAAGCAAGATATTTGAGTGTATAAAAGAAAGTGTATGAAAGAGTATGTAAGAAAGGAAGTACACAAAACTCTTTGTATAAACAGTAGGAAAAAGACTACATTTCTCTTGAGTTTTACAACAGGTGACTTGACATCATCAATACACAAGCTCCCCAATGTCTTCTTGTCTCCTTTCTGCGGCACAAAGCAAAAAAAAAGACTTAAATTGCTTCCTCCTTAAAGAAGCAGAAAGCCTGCAATACTGTCAGGAAAGACAGAGGATCTCTGCAGGCTACCAAGTTCTGCTTTTAGCAGGAGACTAAATTATCACCAACTCTAGGTAAGGCTTGCTGTGGCTTTGTCCTGGAAAACCTCCAAAGTGAAGAATCCCTCGCTACCTGGTGACTTGTTACTTGTGTTACACTACTTTCCCAATGAAAATGCTTCCAGCTGTCCAGCTGAATCTCCCAATCCATTATGTATGTTCGTAGCACTTTATTTTGCCATCTGGATGGAATCATTTGGCTCTGACATGTTCAGAAGGCCCCTGGCAGTAGCCACAGGCTGCCATTGGGTCACTCCTTTGCCTCTTTTCCACCAGAGACAGAAGCCAAAGCTCTCTCAGTCTCATCTTGTAGGCCATGTGCTCTCAGCCCCTGACTGACTCTTCTCTGGACTCCCTCCACCTCTTCAACATCCCATTTCAACTGATGGACTCAACACTGGGTAACAGCCTCAGCAGCAGTGAGGAAAGGTGAGCAATAACTCATGTCAGTCTACAGTCCAGGCTCCTCCTGAAGCAGCCCTATATCCAGTTTGCTTTATTGACAATCACAGCACACACTGCACTCATATTTGACTGGGTGTTCACTGTCTGCTCCACATGCTTTTGTCAAGAAATAAAGAAGAATAAAAGGCATATTTTGAGATGGTGCCTAAGCTGGAGGAGCTTCACAATGCCATGGCCACATGGATAGAAGGGTAGATCACAAGGTGGTGTTAGCTACACCTACGCTATTTGCAATAAACATGACATATAGCTCATTAAGAAGACACCTGTTCCAAGGGGAGGATGTTCTGAAACTCAGGAAAATGGGCAAAGAGGAATATTAAAAGCAAAGGCAGAGCTGATTGTGATACTATGGAGTGCATGAAGATAAAGCTCTGGTTTAGTATCCATAGAGCGTTAGTTCTTCTCTGAATAGAAACTTGTGACAGAAGACAAGTGCTTGAAATTTGATTTTCAATTCTACTTTGAAACTCACAAAAGCACCAAGCACCACCCCAAGAAAGTGCTCCTCTTCCCTTTAAACTCAGTGTCCATTCATTCAGGAACAGTGATATGCAAAGCTCTGGGAGATAATTCCCCAGCTGGTGCAAACCACAGTACCAGCAATGAAGTTAACCCAACCAGGCATCCACACTGGCCTTGTGAGTTTGCTAAACAAGCTCATCCTATTAAAAAGCTCAGTCCAGTTGCTCCATCACTGTTGCTTTGCTGCCTCCTGTTTTTGACCATCCAAATTAATCATTTGTTCCTCTTTCCAGAAATCAGTAGGAAGTTCTGTTGTAACAAAAGAGTTTTCATACTAGACTGGCCACATCAGTTCCCCAGATATGGAGCAGCTCAAATCTGACAGTCTCCAGGAAAATATTCCGATGCTCTTTTACCTTCACTGCACTTTCTCTGTGCAGGGGGAGATGGAAAAGACTGGCAGGGGGTGATGGAAGAGAAGAAATGAATCATGAGCAGAAGGTACTTTTAGAGGGATGGAAGAACCAAACTTTTAACATATCCGAAAATTTTTATATGTTGCTGCATTTTAGCCACTGCTGGCAGTCACCCGTTTTTGAGCTGTGCTAGGCAGGCAGCTGGGTCCTGCAGCTGTAAGTGCACACACAGCTCCACTTCTCAAATGCCCTTCAATAGTTGCTACCACTATCTCTCAGGTCTGAGGCAAAGCATGTTCCCACACACAACCAATCGTCTGAAAGGCATTTCAGCATGCCTCTGCTGTGTAATGCACATATTTCTCTTTCAAAGTAACACAGCTGCCAACACCTTAATCATTCCTCGGGGACCTTCAACACATCAGCCCTTAAGTGCTTCATTACCTCCAGCGGCTCCTGCAGAGCTCACATCCCAGGTGAGCTGTACACAGCTCCCTGTCAGCTACAGAGAGCAGCCTGAGCTGCAGGAGAGCAGGATCTGTGCAAATCAGGTCTAACAGCCTATCTTCCACCACTCTTTGTTTCCGCAAGTTTGGCCTCGTTTGCTGCAAAATATCTGGGACAAAAGGCAAGGCAGCATCAAGAAACCACATTTGAGACTAAAATCACTGCATGTCTCTTTTCATGAGATCCTGTGGGAGAGAAGATGCTTACTCCTCTGCATGGAGACTCTAAGGGGCTATGGAGACAAGTCAAATAACCTTCACTAAAGCACCTGAGCTGTGTGTACCTCCCCAAAGCCTTCTTGTTTTTAAGTTAGAAACTGCTGCCTCAAGTCACAAAATATAGCGTTTTGAAATTGTATTGATATGTTCTTGGCACAAAAGAAAAATAAACTGCAAATGCAACCAATACAGAAACTTGAGCTGCCCTTTGTTTTTGCAGGGCATAAAACGCTAAGGGGAAAACCTAAGCAACAAATTTCATTGATCCATGGAAAGATGCAGTCTGTTAGAACTGATACGCAGATACCTATTTTGAAATTAGCTTGAGCATGTGAAGGCATAACCTACCCTTTGAAGCTTCTAGATTGCTCCATCAGGTTCCTTGAGATGACGCTGCTGGAGACATCATCACAAGGAATCACTTCCATGTCGATTTCCTTTTTAAAACAAGATACCCCAGGGCCATCTTTTGTGAAACACCTCCACTAGAGAACAGCCTCACCTGCCCTCTTCACATCAGCCCTACTGTCCCTCCTCTGCAGCTCCACCACCCAGAGCCATTCCAATTGAAGTTATGATCTAGTGGCTCAAAATAACATAGAAAGGTTAATTAATCATGCAATGAATACAAACTTACACATATAAGTATGCATGGCCATGTGCACATCCCTGATTTTTTGATTCTGCATCATTAGCTCAGGAAACTGGTAGAGGCAAAGAATAAGGAGAGAAACCAACAGTTGCTCAGATGGATCAACACTTCCAGGCTCTCTCTTTTGCAGCTCATCTCACTCATACTTGTGGTTTCAACATGTGATTCACATTAGGCCCCTCTGCTCGCCATTTGATGGTTCTGCTAAACAGATGTGAATTTATTTAGTCACAGAGCCTGCTCTTTACACTGCCTCTTTGTAGAACAGATGGGCTTCTTTTTTCCCTGTTCAACAGTGTTCAGATAACGATCATACCCAGTGCACAGGTTTGCTTGGCAATTTCACAGGAAAAGGAACAACACATGAACACAGGCACATTCTCACAGGAGTTCTTTTCAGCAGCCTGGACACACCACAAGAGGTGATGAAGAATGCCAAACTGCAACACCAGGAATGCCCAGACAAGACCAAGATCCTCAGGGATTGGCCTCAAAAGTTCAAGCAAATGATTGATGCATGCTGCACCTGGCAGGGTCCAGAAGACACAACTCCACCACACGCCCATCCCCAAAGCTCTCCTGTGAAAGCTTGAGTGGAGAGTGAGCTGAATGAAGGGAAGGCTCCTGAAACATTCATGGGGACATGAAAACATGGCATCTCCTGGGACTCTTCAGCTTGGTGAAATAGCCTGGAAAAGCTATCCACTCCCTGTGTGGGCATTCTTCTTTCTGCACTCAGAGTGCCTTTGGCACTGGATGAAGCAGAACTGCACAAAGGCACTCTCAGAGCAGAATAAGAATGCCCACATGAGAAGTACGCTCGGAACAGCTATTGCACTTTAAATTCACACCCTGGCTTTGTTTTGCAATGGTTTCCCTGTGCAGAAAGGCCTTGGGCTTCAGATTCAATTCCTCCTCATGTTATCAACAGCTGAGCACTGCTCCCATCTGAGGGTAGGATGTGGCTTATACAAGAGGCCAAAGCACAATCCTGGAGGAGAAGGAGGAGCTTCCCTTTTACTTTGCACTATCCTGTATATGGATGCACCTCTCTACTGCCTCAGGAACAGAACACTTGATGACTTCACCCTAGCAAATGGCCCTGCTATGTGGGTAAATCATCTGTGCTCTACCACAGAAACCAAGGATGTGTGCACATGGCACACATGAATGCCATGCCCACACTTGTGCAAACATCTAATCCCTCTCCAAAAGCTGCAGTCCTGTCCCTCAGACACAGCTCTGCTCTCCATGCACTGCCCACCTGTTACAAAGATGACCTCGGTTTCTACCAGAACCTACTCTGACTCAGGATTAAAGATAATTAATTATATTTATATAATTAAATATATATATATATACACACACACACTCACACACAAGCATTTAATAATTCGTTATATTAAAATTTGATTATCTGGAGAATGAAACTCCAAATTTCAGAAGGAAAGTAAAAGTGGGATTCCCTGCTTGAAAGGTAGCTGGGACACAGCCATTAACACCCTCCCTGGGGGCCCTAAAGCTGAGCATTTACAAAAGCAGAAAAATGTGTGGCTTTCTTCTGGGGGGAGGCGTGCATACAATTAAGCAGTATTAAAAAGCTAGTAGGTATTAGGCAGAAAAAATATTTTCAATAATAGAAGACTGGGACTGAAAAGGACAGCTGAGTCCTTGCAGGGCAACAGGCACTTCCAGCTACAAAGCACTTTCCGTCTTCTGAGAGTTTTTCATTTCTTTTTTTCTTGGCAGGCTCTGAGCCACCACAGTATAATTTTCATCCCTATTAATGACCGTGCTATTCAAATACCCTGTATATGGACCATACACCAGCACTTCATTCTTTTCTACATCTTAAGGAGAAGCAAAAAAGCAAAACACTGTGAAAGAGACTTTCATAAGCATAAAGCAAATTTATGTGCCCAATTCCCAGAGGTTGGTTGCCTAATCTTCAGCATGAGAATTCAATAACTTTGAGCAGTCAAACAACACACTTTCTTTCCTCCATGTGAGAGAAAGGAAATTCCCTCCCGCTTTGTCCCACCTGCTCTGCAGACGAGGTGGGACTGGTGCTCCGGCTGAGGCAGGACCAGTAACAAGACAGCACATGGCACCAGGAACAGGGCTTCCCTGCCATCCCTTCAGGAAGTGCAGAAAACCTTTCCAGGCATCACTGTCCATCTGCATCCCACCTTCCCTGTCACCTCCACCAAGGCACTGAGGACAACATTTAGCCCCCACTTTACAAGATTTTGAGCTCAGAGACAAGGTGTGGCCTGTAAGAGCAAAATGCACAGAGCCAAAAGGCATCCAAAATTTTAAGTATGGATACAGAGATCTCAGTGGAGGGTTAAAACTGAGGGGGAGCAGAGCTGGCAAAGGCTCATGATGGATAGCAGTGAGCTGTTCAGAAGAAAATTAAGAAAACATTTTGAATCCCCTCCTTAAAGGGAACAAATAGGTCCAACACTCCAACAGAAAGGGAGTTTTTGCATCTCTGAATGATAGTGCTTTGCTTTTATGGCCTGCGGCTGCTTGGGAAATTCAAAACTATTTCTCTGAAGAATTCACTTGGACAAGCTTTATGGCTTTGATCAGTTAACTATTTTTTAATGCTAATCCACCCCAGTGATATTTGTCCTCCTTTTCCCCATGTGCACAGAAGTACAGACACAGACAAATACTACACAAAAGCAAACATTAGCCAGATGAACAGTCAGGAACAATGACATCCAGAGCCCATAACCAAACACCAACTCCATTTTTTTTTTAATTCCTTTCTACTCTAGTGCTTCAGGATCCTTTGGCCCAGTATGACCCACTAATGGAAATTTAGGAATCAAATTTCGGAGCCCAGCAGGTATAATGCTCATGCAGTGATTTGGCCACAACTACTCTCACTCAAAAAATTTAAATAATTTCCCCTAAAAGCTGGAAGAAAACACATGGTTGAAAGGCCTTATTAGAAACAAAACAAAGCCCATCAAGCAGCCCAAGTGCTGCCCCATCCTCTAGATTAACAAAAAAAGATGCAGAAGTAATGATTTGCTGACATCTATGAAGGAAAGATTAAAACAAACCAAGAGCAGGACTGAAATTACCAGACACTCATCACCTCACTGGAATTGCTCTAAGCTCCCCCACAGTCTCAGGTGTAGAATCCAAGCACCAGGCTAAGCAAAACTCCATTTATAAGCTCAGCATACAAATTTGTCTTCTTGTTTAGGGCACCAAAGTCTAAATGTGCACCCAGAATATGCTGGCTATCTAAGCCATTATTCAATTAGTACTCCTATTGTTTGCACCATTGTGATATCCCATGACATATACAGCAAAAAAATGACACAACACCAAAAAAAAAACCCTGAGTAAGGAACAGTCCCTGCTCTGCAGCACCTTTGGTATTCAGGCTGCTATCTGAAACTTTGCTTGCTGTCTTTGAGTAACAGATTCAGGCAGTATTTCCTGTGGCAGAGAATTACACAGGCTGATTATTCTCTGTGGAAAAGTGAAGAAATCCTGGAAGCAATTTTCTGTCTCAATTGTTCCCAGAGTGCAGGAACAATCTCTTAGCCCTCTTCCTATTTTCTGCTCAATGCCATCCAGGCTCAGAGGGCAGAATCCATCACGATGATGCCGCAGGTCTGGGTCCTGCAAACACTCACACAGGTGAAACTTCACACATGAGCAGCCCAACAGGCTTCAACCAGTGTCAGCCTTGAGCTTGGCCCCAAATGTTTTAGAGGACAAAGAATGAGATAGGCGAGATTTCAAAGTACCTGGGAAATGTTCAGCCCTAAGTAGGACCAGGCTTATCTCAACGGAATAACACAAATGAAGTGTTTCTGATGCACACTTCTTAACCTTGTTCTTTTAAAATTCACTCTCAGGCACATGGTGTGATTCTTGGGGTGTCCTATGCAGGGCCAGGACTTGGACCTGATGATCCTGATCCACCCTTCCAATTCAGCATATTCTATGATAATTTTAAAAAATCAAGGAAGATCAGCTATACTTGAGATTCGTGAATCACAGGCAAAGCTTCTAAGAAAAAAAGATCATTTTCTCAAACTAAAAATTTCATTATCATGGGGGAGGGAGGAAAGGACACATAATTTCTACATGGATAAACCCCTACACTTCTAAGACAAAAAATCTAAGAGCTGATGGCTTTCTACCAGAGTCTGAAACCATTCCCATGCAAAACCACTAAAAGACTGACCCACAAAGCAAGGGAAGAACTGAGTACTGCATACCAATCTGCACTCCTCTGCATATGCTGCAGCGGCAGCAACTCCAAATGTGAATGTTTCAACATTTTGGCAACAATTCACCCAGGTACATGCCCACACTCAGAATTATTCAATCAGAACCTTATTTTCCACACAAATGAATTTTGATACAAAATATTCAATTCGGCCTAATCAGTGGGGCTTAAACATCAGTCAAAATATTTCCTTGAATTGACTCAATCAGTGCCAGAGCACGAGAACAACCTCTTTAAATAATCTGCCTCCAAAGGCAGGTACTGACTTTTAAATTGTGTTATTATTTTTTAATAAAAGTAACATTAAAATATCATTACTTCTCAGCCAGCACTGATGAGGGAGGGACAGAAAAGGACTGGGGGCCTGCTGCAGAATCACACGGCCAATCTTAGTATCACTTCATTTTCAAATGAGGAATTTGGTAGTAAACAACCTTTTCCTTGTACACAAACATTTTTAATTTCATGCCCTGCTAATCATACATCTGTTTGAGCTCCTTTTCCATCCATTTCACTAACGATAATAAAAGAAAAATCATTGCACTAAAAACACAGTTTTGTCTAAAATGAAAATTGAGTAATAATCAATGTTCCTCTGTGGGATGAGGAAACCAGCAGCACTGACCCAGTGGAGGTGACAAACACATGGTCTGAAAAGGGACCATGCCTTGCCAGTGGTCCTTGCTGCTGGCAGCCCCTCTGCACCCCTGTGTTTGTGTAAGAGCCCTGTTGGGACTGTTCACCCCACAGCTTCTCTCAGGCTTCCTGGTGGCCACACCAGGCTCCACCACCAGCAAAGCCTCTCCTGCTGTCATCACCTTACTCACCAGCACCTCCTTCCCCTGCTTTCTTCCCCTCTGTTTTTTCCTCACCTCCTCTATCAGCAGGATATTACTGTGACAAATGCAACAGCACTGCCCTCACCTTCCCAAATGTCCTTCCAGCAGTGAGACCCAGTGGGCCTCAGCATATCAGACCTCAGATGTGTGCAGTGCCTTTACCTGGGCCTTCCACACACCAGAGTTCACTGATGTGCTGCTCAAAAGTGCACTTAAATATGTGACCACACCCCTGAAAGCAACTCCTTATCATCTCTTCAGTAACATTAGTGCAAGTGTTGAAGTTGTTATTTAATGGGCATGCCCAGATGAAATTCCAAGTTAATCAGGCCCCCAGAAACACCCACAATCAAGAAGATTTGGCCTTAGAAATAATTTTTTTTATGACAAGACACCAGAATTAATTGCCCAGAGAAGCTCTGGATGCACCTTTCCTGGAAGTGGTCAAAACCAGGTTGGACAGGGCTTGGAACAACTTGATCTAGTGGAAGGTGTCCCTGCCCATCACAGGAGAGTTCAACCTAAAGGGTCTTCAAAGTTCCCTTCCAACCCAAATCTTTCTATGATTTTTTGATTCTAAGATTTACTGTCTTGCACTGCCCACACTCCTCTTTTCTGGACTGCTGACACACAGATTTTGCTTTTTTAGACTCCTCCTATTCCCATAGCTGTGCTGGGCCAACTCCAACTCAGAAATATTGCACTTGTAAGACCTACGCAATGGTAACTGAGAGTTTTAACAAGCAATAAGAATCCATCTGAAGCCTTAGGCAATGTGGCACAAAGACATTCTGGGCAGAGGTACATGACTCCACTACACCTGGGACTCCTCTCTGGGCTCCAGTCCTCACATTAGCATGCTGAACCCTCTGCTCCTTCCAGAGGCTGTTGTCTAAAGCACAATTATCTACATAAGCTCTCCCTTGTCTTCACCAGAAGTGCAGTTGTTTGACTAATCGGCTTTAAGGTGACTTGTGAGTTAACTAATATCAATTAATTACTCCCATTTTGCAGATAAGCAAACAAAAGAATAAAAAAAGCAAAGCATTCTGGGCTAAATTAATGGAAGGGAAATCAGAGCCGAAACCCACTCCTTGACCTGGGTCCAGAGTAATCAAAGGCACTGGGGAGAGTACCTTGGCATCCCCAGCCCCTGCCTCCTGCTCGAGAAGCAACAGCAGCCCTGCCCTGCACCACCAGCCCTTCAGCTCATCGAGGATGCACAGGCAGCCTCAAGATCTTTATTTTACTTGTGCCCTTATGCTAAAGCTGCAGGGATTAGAAATGCTACAGTACAAGCCGGCTTTTTATTACTCAAGAGACAGTTTTAGCCCAGCTGCCCCAAATGCAGCTACCCCAGAGGCATCAGCACCTCTCCACCATGCTCACAAGGGAGACATGATCCAAAACAGGCTGTACCTAAGATTAGGTGACCATGACCAGTAAGAACATAGGCACTGGCACATCCCTTCTGTCCACAAACAAAAGCATTCCGCTCTGGATTCTTCTGACCTCTAATCAGAGTGCATTCAGTCAAATAACCCTGCCAGAATTAACAGGGAAAACGGAAGGGAAAAGAATAAAAAAAGACTTTGTCGAGCAAAAGTACTCTTAAGACACATTTGATGTAATAGTCATATGATTAACAAACTGTCATATCAAAGTTTTCTGCGAAGTAGGAACACTCTGACAGTTCATATTTTAAAAACTGACATTTTGATTCATTACTGTAAATAGCACTCTGTATTAAATATTGTGACAAGGCATACAGTGTATTTTTTGAGCTCTATAACATTTAGGAAGTACTGAATTTTTTTAGCTTTTTTTTTTTAAGCACATATAATATCAAAAGCAGTTAAAGCAGAACTCCAAGAAAGCTTCTAGAGGAGAGAATCATGATTTCTGAAATAACCTACTTCTCTGCCATCATCTCAAGCACTGTTGGGAACTTAGGCCCACAAGGATCTTAATGTACTGTTTGCATAATAAAATAGGGAATTGTTTCACAGAACAAAAGAGCTATAAGGGAAGTGGCTACATTAAATAATGTAAAATTACTCACTAGAAGAGGGAGAGCACTAAAAGGTGCTGAATTACCACTCAGAATATCTGAGTGCCGGCTCATAACCGAGATGAACAACGCATCATCCAAATAACTGCCCAAATGTGCATCTTGTTTATCCCCTCAGTCTTCAGCCATGTGTTTTGCCCCCTTTTGCAGCCCAGCATGGCCATGCCCATCCCAGATAGAGGCAGCACTCCCTCACTGCTGGGGTGGGCATGCAGGGCTGCCCCATCGGAGCAACCAAGGACATCATGGACAGGGGTCCACAGCAGGGCAGCTCCCACTGCATAGATGCTGTGAGCCACCAGAGCCCACCAGCCAAGACAATTTAATCCCCTTACAGCTCCCTGGTTATGGACCCCTTTCCCTGGATCACCAGTATTAGGGCAAACAGGACTGGGACCGGAAACAACACTGCCAACGTTCTGCAATTCCTGAAAAGCAAACCATTCAATGGGGAAATTAAAAATAACAGCCCAAGCTAACACAAAGATCTTGCTAGAGCAGTAGAGGAAAACCAGTGGCTGCCTAGCTGTTTGCAAGAAGCTCAGGTGTTATGAGGACTGCAGTCCAGTGCTTTGGAAAGAAAAATGGGTTACCATTATCATTGCTTGCAGCCAGCTGCAAGTGGAGCTCTGGGCTCAGTCTCCTGACAGAATGGATACATTGCCATAAACATGAGCCTGGAGCCTACCCCAGGACATGATGAGGCTGTCACACACCCTGAAGATGGATCACAGCACTGTTTCAGCAGGGGCTTGATCCAGCACAGCCTGCCTTTCCCCAGGAGCAGCTACACACCCCTCACATGCTGGAAATCTTGTGGATGTGTCTGCATGCCAGCAAGTGTGGTAGTAGTAGTGGTCTAGCCAGACATCCAAAACATATTGGCACCACTATAATTTGTCCATTCACCAATATGTTTTCCTAAAAACGCCCATATGCTTTTCCTGCAGTTCCCATATGCTTTTGCAAAGAGAAACAAAAACATTTTGTTAGTCGCGAGCGATTGATCGCCACATTATTTCACAGAAGTCAAGTAGAAAAACAAAAACAACAACAACAAAAAAAGCAGTCAGCTGCTTCCCCCTCCTCCTCCTCTCTGTTCACGGAGGGAACTGTGAAGAACAGGAAAAAATTCAGCCCACAGCAAAATACACACACCGCTCATTTTTTTGCACTGCAAGATATTCTAGGAATTACAGGAGGAATCTTCATTAAAAACAAGCTATCAAGGATCTGGCAGCCAGTGGCATTCCAGACAGTAATTCAGCATCAGGCACTCGGCGCTCACTTGGGTCCTCGCCGCAGGCAGCGCAGCCCACAGGAATCCACACTCCTGGAAACGCACTTCAAACAAGCCAGGGGGTGGGAGGACAGGGTGGTAAAGAGGTTACAGCCCTTCCAACTGACAGAACAGCTCATGCGAGGCCAAGCCTATCTCTCCTTGTAGGCATGAAGCCCCCTCTCACAGGCAGGGCTTCCCAGGGAGGTGCTGCCTTGCCAACCCCAATCCCGAAGCAGCGGGCAGGCTCGGTTCACTGGGAGCAGGCACGTGGGTGTACAAGTATGTGTGTGTCAAGGCTGGAGCATGTGGGAACTGTAGCTGCTTCGTTAAAGACTCATTAAGAAGCAGCAGACCCAGGGCCAACGTTCAAAGAGGAGCAACGCAAAACATTTCTCTGGAGAAAGATTAGCGTGTGTTCTTCTTTACACAAATAAAATTAAAGAGAGACTCATAATATAGACAAATCAATTAACTTCTCAAAAGCCAAGGGCACTGCATGCAAGAGCAGACAAGAGGGGAAAAGCTTTGTTACAGGGCCACCAAAGTAATGCATAGAATGAATGAATTTCTCCCCTGGAAAAGAAATTCAGCTACTGCTGCATGAAGTTCTGATGTTAGTCCCAGCTGCATCACGCTCATTGTTACAGGGACACAGCTGCCTCCTTCCCAGCATGGCCATACACACACCTATATATCACTAAAACCTTATGCACCAAGGGCTGGGGATCGTCTTTGCAGAGACTGTGGAAAATACCTGAGGGCAGAGGTCAAAAGACTAGAGGAGTGCTTAAATCAACGGTTCCAGCCTAAAAAGGAAGAGTTTGAAGCTGACTTTCTAGATAGGATTCCCAGAACAGCACGTCCCCTTCAATCACAATAAAACTTTCTGTGATGCAGTCCCATGTTCTACAGTTCTCCCACAAATTTAACCAGGAATGCTCCTTGCAAAGCTAGTGTTTTCTTGCAATAATCTAATCTTACATTAAACCTAATGAGCGACCAGACGCAACAGGTCAAGAGCCCAATTCTTCACAGAACTGAAGCTGAAAACCCAGTCAAGAGAAGAGAAATCAATCTCTTGCACAGGACACAGAGTAAAAAACCAATTTGTCAGACATAGCTTGATTCACAAGATACATTTTATGGTATGTTTTTGTCTTGAGAGGAGTTGTAAGCACCTGAAAATCTGACTTCACCACTCACAAATGCTTTTATGCTTTTGTTCAAGTGCTGACTAGAAAGCAAAACGAATAGTGTCTCATTTAGTTAACATAAGGACATATTTAGTTAATATAACAATGGGCTTCTTCCTAGATTTCATATTTACAGCAACCACTGGGATGGTTTATTAAACTTCATCAGGAAAGCTACCACAGAAACAGTGAGACTAGCAGAAGAGCTACCATTAATCTTCCATAGCCCAGCAACTGGGAAGATCAGGCCTTGAACCAGATTCTATGCTCTCGCTATTAATCTCCTGTCCTCTACTTATTAATCCCTGGTCTGTCTTTGTCTGTCAACATTTATTAATGGCCTCAACTGTTTGCAGTAAACAGGATACTGAAATCTCATCTCCAGTTAGACATAATTTACCCACCAAAAAAAAAAAAAAAAGCCACAAAAATTAGACTCAAGAAGAGGGTAAAGGCAGAAAGTAGGAATGCACATTGTGTATCAAAAGCGAAGAATGAAAGCACAATTAAATTCATTGACACAACAGAGTGAAGATTCCCTGTTCTTGATTTTGGCCTGTCACAGATGTCTCATGCTCCTAAAGTCAGGTAACATCATGGCAAACAAAGAAGCTCCACCAGGGTAGTTGGTCACTCATTCTCTGCTTCTCAGCACAAGCTGCTTCCTTCCGCCTGTTGCCACAACTCTGCAGCAACTCCAGCACCCTTCTGTCTCCTGGGGTGGCACAACTGAGAGAGGCTTGAGGACAGACCCACTGCCCTGACACTGATCCTGTTCTGCAAAACCCTACCCTTCAGCAATCCAACCATTATATCATGGATGGACACAAAGGACAGTTTGTGTCCTACACATAATCCAGCAAGGGACTCCTACAATACTTCGGGGTGGTTCATCACCATGATCCTTAGGTCGCAGCTAATTATCTCCAGTGAATTTGACAGAATTGGCAATTCTGAAGAATGAATAATTTGCTCCTCACATTAATTTCTATTTGTCCACTGAAACACAGATTCAGCTAACAATACAGCCAGCTCTCCATCACCAGCTGGGAACATCCACAGCCTGCAGAGTGCCACATCATGGATAGGGAATGAGTTCAGGGCCACAAGCAGTAAAGCTTTGTTCAAAAAAGAGGTCAAAGCAACATGACCCACAGGACAAAGCAACTGTTCCCATGAAAAACTCCCAATCTGCAAGAGGGCCTGCGTGTTTACCAATTCCAAACTTGGACTCAGAAACAGTAAAACCATCTCAAGCCTCCTGGGCAGGCTGGCATCCCACCACCCCAGGCTTTGGAGAAATGCCCACCAGCTGTTGAAGGACCAAAAAGGTACCGAGGTCTTCCCACTGCCCCTAAACTCAGCAGCTGGCAAAAGCCTTGGGAGCTGATCCATTCCTCACCTGGAAGCAAGGCAGCCCTGTCAGGCACCCAGTCAGACGTACAGACAGGCTCTTCCAAGGGACCTCTGTGGGTGCAAACAGAAAGGTCAGAATCACTGTTTTGCGCATCGTAAAAGCAGAAAGTAAATCAAGCTGGCTGTAACACCTTGCCAAGAAAACAGCCCCAAAAGGGCATGTAAGGCCAGCTGCCCTCCTGCACAGAGCAGACCATAGCCTTTTCTCCTCCCCTCTGACACAACTCGTGTGTCAGTCTGTCCCTGTTATGACCCATACAGGGGTTTTTCACATGTTGGCAGCACAGATTACATCTGAGCAAGTGTTGGAGTAGCTGAGGGTTATTTGGAAGAGAAGCTACTTGTTTTAAATCACTGCAGAGCTGGTGAAAGGCACTGACGTAAGGGCTGCAGGTAACAAAGTCTCTTTCAAAGCCTGACCAGACGCCCTTCTGCCTCTCATGCTTAAAGGGCCTCTTCTTCCCAAGCCTCAGCCACCACTCAAGGCCAAGCATGAGTCACTCCCACAGCACTGGCTTTGCCATGCGAGCATCAAGGAGCACCAAAGCAGGGATGGGATGCATTAAACACACAGCCATTGTGGAAAAAGAGTCAGGGTGGGACAGCCCAAACCCTGCCTCCACCTCCAGCCCTGGTTTCCTTTCTGGGTGCCTCCAAAGACACCCAATTAAAGAGAAAACACAACTTTTTTTAAGTTACCACAAGCTTTTTTCAACCAGCAGTCTTTAATACTTCCAGCTTATTGATATCTGAGCTTATTCTGATGTTTTCTATTTCCTTTAATCTCAGTCCTGAAGAAGAAATGAGCAAGTTTAAAATGTACTAGTGATGATTAGTGAAAGCTCCACCTCGCCATACCCCTGATCTCCCAGCCCACCATGCTCCTGGTGTCGCCAGGCGACCCCCAGCTCCTCCTAACTGCATCCTCACCCCTGTTTTCCTGAGATCAGGCAAGGATCAAAAGTCATTAAAGAGAAGGAGAGACACTTCTAGCCAGTTGCATATATTATTTTTTTTAATGAAGCCCGGCTAAAACTCATTAGCCCCACCATCAGCTGTCTTGATCAGGAGAACCAGGTCTGGCAGGGCAGCAGCTTTGTCCTCCTGGTCTGTGGTGAAGGAAGGGCAGCAGAATTTCAGCAGTTGCTTCAGATCCATACCAAAGCACAAAAAGCAGAGAAAAATTTGCTGAGAAGCTGCCCACACAGACACTGGATATTCTTTTCATATTTGCCATGACAAAAAATTCACGTTAACATTTTTGCAAGCACTGTAAGCCTGTATCAAGTATCAGCAAAGAGGCAGACAGGTGTCCTGACCACAGAGGAGACAGCATATGCAAACAGTTTGGAATTTATTACTATTATTTTTTAAAGGGAGAAGCAAATCCCTGAGATTTTTCTGTGCATGATACATTTTCTGCTCCCTGTTTGATGTTGCTTTCAGACTTCAGACTTCAAATAGCTAACACTAACCTATGTCTCAAGCCTGCTTTAAACTGATGCCCCTTATGTGACCAGAAATGAATGCATGGTGAATCACTTATGCCACACACAGTGGGGGTGATGAGCAGTGGTCCATATCTCCTGACTGCTGCATGGACACGGATAAGTTGGGAAAAAGGAGATCCCAGCTCTCTCTACATCAGAGCCAGATAACTCAGCATAGTGCCTTTGCCTTTTTGGAGTTGAGAGCACAAGCTCCAGGTCAACAGCCCAACCCCAAGCCAGAGAGAAGAACCCAAGCACCGACATTTTCTGCAAAGTGTGGAGAGAGATACATAATCTGCATAGGCTGCACTTCCACTCTCTCTTGCTTGCCTTTAGGAGATGCTTAAGAGAAGCTGCATTTTAATTAGTAGCCCCAACTAAGGCAATCTAATCTTGACAGCAAGGAAAGGGAGCAAGCAACCCGAAGTTACAAACATCAGACTATGTGGGTCCCAGCTCTTCGCTTCTCTGCTGACATTACTGCTTCCAAACATTAAATCAAAACCCCACTTAACTTCACAGAGGTTGCAATTTGCATCTAAAGTACTGCCTAAGCCTCAGCTGTAATAAACAAATACAGCTCCACTGAAATCCAAGGAGTTAGTCTGACTTTTTCTGGTTACAGATCTGCAGACCCATAAACATTACAGCTCATCCAACCCCCAGCTAAGTATCTTCTAATAGAAGACTATTATCCTTGTCAGATGGACTGGGATAACTTATTCAAAGCACTCTTGAATAGTCATTAGGATCATTGGGTTTTGGTGGTTATATTTTAGGAATAAACCCCAGCAGCTATTAAACACTGAAACAAGGCATGTTAACAGTCCACAAACAGAGTTGGAGTGGAAATATAACTATGGTTTGGGTTTTTCATTGGGAAATTTGTAAAATGGAATGAAGAAAGAAAATACAAAAAACTAAACTGAGCTGTGCATACACACTAATGAGAGAATCAACCACATTATTTCACAGGTAATGAATAAAAAAGAAACACAGGGAACAAGGAAGCAAAATCATTCAATTCTGTCCTCCTTTTGAACCTTATTAATATTTTGGGTATAGTACATAGACAAGATGTTGTGCAGCCAAGGAAATACAGGTACATTTTGCTGGCTGTCACTGTCCCTAATAGCTGACCTCAGGCTGGACTCCACTACCTGAAGCCTTCCTCATCTCCTTGTAATAAACCATCCCAGTGGCAAACCTGTGCTGGCTCTGCTTCACAGGGGCAGAGCAGCACTCCTGACCAGTTTTACAGATCTCTGCCCAGGGATGAACACCACTAAACCCACGCCATGGACACACTATTGTCTTCTTTAAACCATCTCACCAAATGAACTGGTTCCCTCCAGCAAAAGGCCACTCCATCTGCTGTAACCAGTCTCCTATTCAGAGTGCTGCTTTGCCACACCTTTGCTGATAAAGGAGAATTCTGTTTTGTTCGGGTTTTTTCACTTCTCCTGACTGAATTATATTGCCAAGAATCAATTAACAGCCAAGCCTAAGACAGGGAGAAATGGAGGAGTCTTGCTTCAGGTTTTACAAAAAATACACAAACATCCCAGGCCCTGCCATGGGATTCAGGTGCCAGTTATGAAAGGCCATCAACACCTCAACACAAAGAAGTCCCTTTTAGCAGCTCCTCAACCTGCAAGCCTTCTGAAGGGACAGCCCTGACCAGGACAGCTCTGGGTCAGCCAGGCAGAGGGGCAGCGGGGAACATTTGAGCTATTTCCTTATGTGACTTTCATATTATTTATTTCATTTATCACTCAAGCCAGGGAAGTACTCTGATCCACATGTGTCCAGACATGGATCTGAAGCCAGCGAGTCAGGCAAGGCAGTGGCACCGCCAGGTCCTGTGCTAAGAGTGTGGCAAGGGCACAGTGGTGCCAGCCCCTGTCTCACAGCCTTTGGGCTGCAGGGTGGCAGCGAATGGGGGCCACACATCCCAGCTGCTCTTCTGGGCTAGCATGTCACCACACTTGCAGGTATGGCTGTCACACCCACACAGGTGCCTGCACCGACCACAGTTCCCTCCTGGCTCAAAAGGGAAAGGGCCAGGAGTAACACAGACACTCCTCACACCCCCACCATCAGTGCTGGGAGACAGACTTATTTAGAGCTCCACAGAGTGCACTCCATCGTAATTCCCTCCTTCTCTTGCAGCCCTGGATGCAGCCTTAAAAATCCACAGCTCCAGACAGCTAGCCCACACACTGCTATTCCAGCTCAGCAGGGAGAGGATGAGCTCAATTTTGCTAGTCAAATTGGAAGGAATAAAAAAAAAATCAGTAGTAGTATTTTGTTAAAATCAAAGAAGCACGCCCCCATCAAATCAAAGACAAAACAGAAGAAATTATATAGAGAAACAGTCCCTGCTATTGCTTCCATGGCCGAGAGTTGTTCCCAGTAGCAACCAAAGTCTGGGTAGCTCAGGGGCAGGAGGAGAGCCATCACAGTCTGCCAGTGTCATTCAACATGGCACTGTCCTCCCATACCAAAGTGCCACTGAACCCTGACAGCAGCTCATCTGGGAGAAGGTGTTTGGATACACTGCTCATGGCTCCCCAGGCATGTTTGCTGAGCTGGATCTGCAGGGACAAACTTCTGGGACAACCACACACGTTCTCCTTGCACTGCCAATCAATAGCCACGAGTTCACAGGAGCACGCAGCACACGCAGTACCCAAGCAGGAAGTGGCTGCCAGCCCCTCATCGAAGCCCCTGCCACACACAGTTGGTAGGTTTGTTCCCTGCTTGACAAGGACCTTCTTTCCACCAGCCAATGTTGGAGCTTCCCAGAGAGACCAAAGAGAAAGTCAGACATAGCTCAAATAAGCACCTGGATCTAAAAACAACAGATTAAATTCTCAAGTTACAAAACTATGTTTTAGCAAAAGTGCAATTGAACTCCATGTACTTGTTACATTTCTAAATATACTCTGGTTGTCAAGACAACAAAGAGACTGATGGATCTCTAAAGTGTACTGTATCCATTTAATTGTCAGCATTTCAAACTGACTCAAGGAGGGAAAAAAACTGCTGCGTGATAAGTCTAATTGTCATGGTTACCACTGGCTAACCCCATAATAAATATATATACATTCTGGCTAAATGTGCCAAGCCATGTGAGGAGCAGATGGGAGACATTCTCATTACTGCAACAGCCTCCACTGGAAAACTAAACTTGAGGAAAGATGCGAGAGACTTTACAGAGATCTCAGACACAACATACACCGTGGGCTGCATCTTCCCAGTCGTTTGGCAGCAGTTCCTCAGGCTTTTCCGCTGTGCTTATCCGCCCCAAGCGTGTTGGGACAGCCCCTTGGGCTGGGGCTGCCTCACTTGTGAGCACTCTGGTTTGGGGATCTCATCCCTCACCGAAGAAAGTCTGATGTGTGAGTTGTTACTCCTTAAAAGCCTCTGACAACATCTGATCTGCAACCACCAGGGCTCTGCACCCCCACCTTCACCCCCTTGCTCTCCTCTCTCGTGATGGCAATACCCAAGGCCACAGGAATTGCTGTGCCAGGAGGTTGCTTCAGCCTGGACCTTCTGCTCCCACACTGTTAACAGCCAAACCAAGGGCTATGTTCAGGCTTGGGGATGAGAAAACAAGTGGAAAGAAAGAGGCCACGACTGCAAATACACCGAGCTGAGTTGGGAAGTATCAACGACCCCCAGCCAGCCTGTGCAACCCATCTGATAAGCATGATTCAGCGGTGTGAAGAGCTCCACTGTTCACATCCTGAAAGGGATACTTTCCAAAAAGAACCCTTAAACACTGGATTTGGACATGGATCACCTCCAAAAATGACATCTGAGTTATCCACCTGCATTTACAACGATTGTGGCTTTGCTTCGCTGATCAGAACTTCTTCTCTACACTCAGTATTCACTTTTCTTACATTAAACCAAAGTTAAAGTTGCAGGAGAAAGGCATCAGTGTCATCCAGGTATGAGAACCAATGGAAAACAATTTACATTCACCTGGTGAGCACTGACTTATGATTTGGACTCAATGAGGCTTGTGGGTCCCTTCCAAACCAAAATATTCTGTGATTTCAATGAAAGGGGAGGTTTCCAATTAGTCTGAAGCTTAACCAACATTTTTGATAGAAGCCATCTCAAAGTTGAATCATCCTTAAAATCTCCCCCAAACTGTTGCACTCCTTCACACAGATAAAAACTCTGCATCTCTGCTGTCACACACTTTCAGGGAAACCATAAGGTGTTGCCTAAAACCATCTCCAAGAGAGCCATAAAGTAAAATCTGGTTGGAAAACACTGCTTAAGAGAAATGCCACTTTCCAGGCGCCTGAAGCAACACATCTGAGTTCGTGATATTTTCCCTGGAGCTTGCCCCTGCTCATTACCAAGATGAACAATTTCTGAATTCCAAATATGAGATTCTCAGTGATATAAAATGAACTTTCGTGCCTACCAATACAGTCACTGTGTGGTTCACCTCTTGTGCTGCTTCACAGAGTGGTCTGTGTGTGAAGATGGGTAGCGAACGTCAAATCAGAAGTAGCACAGAAGAGTCATCTCTGGGGCTTGTGTGAGAATTATTTCAAATAGTACTTAAATTAGGAGATTAAAACAAGTCTTGGGCACAAAGAAGCCTATGGTCTAATGAAAGTCAAAGGGACCTGTGGTTTTCTACTGGTTTTCTACAAGTATTTGGGTGTACCCAAGCCAATGCAGCAACAGCATTTTGTCCCTAGATAATTTCAAAACTAAGCATCACCCATAAGGATCTTCAAAGAGATTATAGTCCTGAAAGCTGCCTCCAGATCTTAACTGAGCTGAAATCCCAAACAACAAAAACCTTAAAATGTGGTCTCAACATCGACATTAAAATTATGCTTCTATTTCAGCACCATGCAGGTGCAGGAACCTAAGTTTGGTTTTCCTGTTACTGAAAGTGCTTGCCTAAGGCACCATGCTTTTACAGTTATGGCTTTGGGACAACTGTTACATTCTGTACCAATAAAATATGTGCTCTCTGGAGCAAACTCCTCAGGATGACTCCTTTGCTTTGGCACAAATGGACTCATTTGGTTGAGATAAAAGGATGTTCCCTTGCATCATTTTCATTTGATTTTTTTTTGTAAGATAGAGAAACAGTTAATTTTGCTAAATGAGTTCTCTGTTGCCATGACTTCACTGCAGACAAACACAAAGCCATCAAGCTCCTTTTCCTTGGGCGTTGTTTTTTTTAAACAGGTATTTGATCATCTTGATTCTCTTGCTTCTTTTCTCAACATCTGGATTCCCAGCAATATCCTGCAGTCAGAGAGATACATAATAGCTATAGCTACTCAGTAAATCACAGAGATATTCCTGCACATACTCATCCCCTCACAATCCACTTTTGCCAGCTGTGCCAGTGCACCCTCTGTGACTCCACAAGCAGAGCAGCACTGCCTGCAACAGCAGGCAGTAAATCTCTCCAAATGAAACCCAAAATTTACGGGATTAGACCCTGAAAATCATAATTCCCATGCTCTCACCAAGGGCCAGCCAACAGGCGCCAACTCACCATCAAGCCAAGCTGTTGCCCAGAATTTTGCCCCAGTCCAAAACCAGAAGCCCAAAGTCCTTCCCACTGCCTCAGTTTCTCTGGTGGAGGAAAAAGGCTGCACATGCACCATCTGCCTCCATGGGGTGTTACGACATTGGCTGAGTTAATATTCATGGAGTACGCTGGGGATTAAGAGTATTATAGACTTTACTGAGGGAGAGAGCTTTTTCTTTTTTAATGTTTGCATTGAATAGAAAGACTAAGTAGAAACAGCATTTGTAGCCTACAGCCGTTATCCTAGTAAATGGCTTATTACAGCATGCAGCCTACCAGCTCACCTCCAACCAGTCTCGCTTAAACGCGTGTAGGTGGAAGTGCTGCTCATTCCAAAGAACTTTCCTTTTCACTGTCTCTGTCTGATGGAGACTCTGGATAGCTAGGCTCACAAGATAGGGCTTAGGATATAAATATTTCAGTATGAGCTTGCTGTTCAGTACCTATTTACAGCAATCACAGAACAATTAATTACCTCCCATCTAAGACTAATTCCCGTCTCTCCCAGAAAGGGGGGTGAGTTTTGTCCCAAGACTTTCAATTTCCTGATGAGTCACAGCAGACACACAATACAATAAGCTCAATACTTCAATCAGACTGTTTCTTATCCAGATATATTCAATACATTACTAAGATGTGGAGTGTGCTATTTTAAGGGCTGATTTCAGGCATTGTATGCATAATGCTTTCTCATCTGAACACGCGCTTCCTCCTGGATGAGACAGATGTACGTCCTACACCACCATCCCTTCCACCCCCCCAAATCCTATAGGTAAATAAACACTGCAAAAGCAGAAAGTAAAGAATTGCACATTTGGTGCACTGATTTTTACAACACGCAGCCCGCTCTCCCACTTTGCTAGCTCATTCCCTGCCCTTTGGCAATAAAATAACTTGTGTGACAGCAGCATCTGACGAGAAGCAAACATTCACAGACTGCACAGGTTGCAACAAGTCCACAGCGTCTTGCTTTCTTCATTCTAGGGCCAAGAATCATACATTTCTTGTTCTGCCCCAAGGAGCAACTCTGCATCCCTGTACGAATCCTCAGTTGTCCCCAGTTCCCACACCACCCACTCACAAGCACCTAGGCTCCATCAGACAGGCAGGAGACACTTAGCCCAACCTCCAGCAACACAGCTTATGGGGATCAGTAGGTGCCCTGTAGTCCTCATTATTTACTTGATTTAACAGACTTAGATATAATTTATTGAGTCAATTGGGCAATTGTTCCCAGCTGGCTTATTTGAGCCTAGAACAGGTTGCACTCCACCTCAGCCTGACCACAGCCAGCTGAGGACACTGCCTCATCCAAGCAGACTATGAAAAGCAGAGCCATGGTCACATCTCCCTGGACCATGTGCATGCCTAGGTTCTCACAAGCAATGCAGTTAAAAGCTCCCAGATACCAACAACTGCGTAAAAAATGTGTGGTTGTGATGACAAATAGGTTAAAGGACATAATGTTTGCATGACAGACTGGGTACAGGTGACAGACAGCTGTGCTGTTGGTTGTAGAGTTGCTGCGGTGCCATCAAGGACATCAGCTGCTCTAAGAGCAGCCACAGCACAGACACCACCTCAAGACTACCCCTGTGCTAACTGCTAACAGCAGTTTTCCCCCGGCACAACTGGACTGTGCAAGCAGTTTCTGCACAAACAGCAGGAGTGCCAGTTTCTGCCAAGCCCATGCTAATTGCAAGCGATTCCAGCTCAAGTGCTCTTAAGTCAGAAGGTATTTAGATGACGTGTAACCAAGGTCTCACATTTGTCTCACCAGCTCTCCGGTGGTGAATGAACCTACCATCAGCTATGAAGATCTGTCACAGTCTCTTCTCTTTTTTCCTCTTGGAAAAACTTTCTCATAAATTCTTAATTTATGCCAACAAAAGTGCAGAACATTTTCGATCCTCACAATGCCCTCAGCTTGTTGGTGTAGCTGAACTGTCACAGCAGCACAGAGGACGTGGTCACCAGTATTCCATTCAAGGCAGCAGATCCTCCAAGGCTCAGCAGCTTCTCAGGTGCTAGTTTAAAAGCGTCAATCTGTCCTCAGTTATCTCAAAAGCTCAGAGCACCTCAGGAACATTCAAATAGTTTCACAAATCCTGTGAAAATGAAATGGGTGAATGGGGAAGGATCATTTCACCTGCCCAAACCCAGCTTGGAAGGACCAAGAAAAGAAATAGACTGAGCTGTGTTTTAAGTTTAAAATATGGTAAATATCCTCTTGAGTAGGCTCAGTTAGGTCACTTTAACTAAGGTGAGAATATTCACCTATAATTTATTGATTTCCATTAAATACAGTATCATCTCAGTCTGGGTGCTTATTAGGCAGGCACCAGGCTCCACAAGATCTAAATGACGTTCACTTTGAGCTGCAGGTGACAGAGCAACACAACCCTGAATACACACAAGACCCCAGCTGGAATCTCAGCATCTCCTCTCTGCATTTTTTGAGTACTTGTGATAAAGCTTCTTGAGGAAATTTGCACTGGGCTATCCAGTTCTAATCAGAACAGAAACATCTGCTACTATGCAGTTTTCCTCTCTCATGGATGGCAACCAGCTCCCTTGGAGAAAGCATCAGGCAGGAGCAGAGAACATGAGCTGATGGCTTTGGCCATGCTGCAGAAGGTGCCTGTGGAGTCACTGCCCCAAAACTAGTGCCAATAACTTTCTTAAAACTAGTGTTATGAATAAAGAGAAAATATAGGACCACAAAAAAATTCTCAACTTAAAAGGGATCAGAAATTATCTTTTTGTTTTTTTGGAGAACAATGCTAGTAGCATATGGGTCTGCAGCCTAAAGAGACAACTGAGGAGATTCAAGCTCATCTCACATTTTCAAAACATACAAGACCAGGATTCTCCCGTGCCAGGCAAGTCCACATGTCTTCCTGAAAAGCCATTTGGAAAGTTTCTAAATGCAGTAGGAGAAAAATAATCCTGCTTGGTCCACACCTGCTTCTCCCTCTCCTCCCATTAGTGCATGAGGAGAAGGTTGGCTTAGAGCAATACAACATTTCAATTTGAATATGAATCACTCCTCTGGTGAGAAAACAAAACAGAAGCCCATTTCATATGAGCCTTATCTGCAGATATAATGAAAACCAACACATATAACAGAAGCAATTGAAATAAAACATGGTGAAAATACTGCCTCAGACAAACAAACAACATTTTCCATTCTAGAAGATCCCAAAGTGCTTTACAAACTCATAGAACCAGGGATAATTTCATCTGCCACTGAAACATGGCTATCTCTGGATGGGTACTCAGCACCAAGCTTTAGTTCATGGTGGAGGGAAGAACATCATGATGCAGGAACAGTGAGAGAGTTCAGGACAGCATGATCCTTCACTGGGAACTGCATCATTCTTCTGGAAAGTGGAAGTTGGGTTTAATTTTGATTTTTACAGTTCAAAGTGCCACCATGTGGGGCAACCACCTGGACATGCACAAGATGTTGTACTTAAAATTTAAGTATAATTTATAAAGTACATTCAAAATTTATACATTTTGGATGTATAAAGATGGAAATCCAACTCATGCATGCTGGTATTCTCCAGCTTCTGACTCAAAAGAAAGAAAAACATCAGGTAGGTAGAGGATCAAAATTTCCGAACCTGCCTGGGGATTACGAATTAATTCCTTATCATCTCACAAAGGTGAAGGATCAGCATTTCCTCCCCCTGGTTCAGTCACTCTCTCCAGATGGAGTTTAGGGTAAAATGCTTCTCCTCTCCCCAGCTCCCCTTCAGCAGGCACAGAAATATTCAACACTGTTAGGAACAGGCTGGAAGCAAGCACAGCATTACCATTCACCACTGCTAATGAACGTCAGTCTTGCACTTCAGCTGTCCTGAAACATTGACAGAAACACCATTTTCACCCTCTCTCCTTTGCCCCTTGGCTCTTCCCATCCACCTGCTGTGCCTGTGGCTCACCTCCCTGACAGCCATGGCCTGCTGTCACAGAGCTGGCCAACAGACAACTGCTCCAAACTGAGGCCTTTCTCGTGCTACTGAAACGTCAACAAACAAGAACAGAAGTCCTTCAAGGCCAGGGGACCTGAGCAAGAGATCTGCCCATTTCCAAAGCTAAATGTTTACTCGTCCACCTGGCAGCATCTGGAAGCTTGCAGACTATTCATCTGCATGTTAGAAACAGCTATTTAGTCCTGCAAACACATCAACAATTCACCTTGACTCAAAAGAATGGTTTCTGAGCTCTGAGGAAACAATGAAAAAAATCATCTTTTCTTACTTTTTTGCCAAATGTCTGTTAAAGCTTTTCTGAAAGGAGTTTACTTAATCTTTTCCCACATTACACTATATATACAGCTGCTATTCCAGAAAGAAAACAAAACAAAACTTGGTACACAAATGCAAACAAATCTGGTTTTGGCCTGATCTGCCTAAACCAAAAGCCAGCTTCCTCTTCTACTGGCTCAGGAGCAAAGACCCAAAGCCAGATAGTTCCTAAGATTTCTGAGAGGCTGACTTCTGGATAAGCTTGTTTGAGTTTATCTTCAGTACCTTGGGACTGTGTGACAATTCAAGGGAAAATGCCCTTAAAATGAACATGGATTAGAACACCAATTTGAAAAACTACTACCAAGCCATTTTTCTCTGTAGCCATGACATCTCTCCAATCATGCAATCTTATTCTTGCCAGTTGGGAGACTTGTCCTCATCTCAATTTAAGCAGGCCTAATTAATTTCAGTTTTGTTGGGGAGGGAAAAAAAAACACAACAGATCAATAAAAAAGAAAGGAAAATTACAATGAGCTTAACATGACATACAGGTAAAAGGAACTGCCAGGAGATTCAGGTAAAAAAAATTCATCACTGATTCATCAAACAAGTCATTGAGATGTCTTAAGAACAAGCTATTAAGAGAAGTCACTCTTCCTCTCCTCCTTTTATTATTAGCTACTGCTGGAAGTGACCTTTTCTGCAAATCTCAAGACCATTTTCAAGTGCTGGAGATTTTAGGAAGTGAAAAGTAGTTCTCAAAATCAACTAAACTGCTTCAAAAATCTTCTATTAAAGGTTGCATCGTGCTTCTTTCTCACCATTGGGTATTTCAGATGAACTACCCACAACAAAAAAAAAAAGAAAAAAAATTAAAAAAAAAAATGCAATTCTAATTGAGGGTCCAGGTTGGACGGGGCTTTGAACAATCTGGTCTAGTGGAAAGTGTCCCTGCCCAGGGAAGATGGTCTTTAAGGTTGGAAGATGATCTTTAAGGTTCCTTCAAACCCAAATCATTCTATGGGAGCCCCAAATTCGGTAATACAGGGGCTTTTAAGTTGTAGAAACTGAGCGAGAGAAAAGTTACTGAAACAAGGGAAAGAAAAGAAAAGGTGTCCGGTGCCACTGGAGAAAGTCACTTCCAAAACCTCAGGAGAACCAAGGATCCCCTTGTGTCAGCTCTGCCACAGCCTCGAGAAGGGCTCTGTCAGGGAGCTGGCACTGCCTGCAGCCAGCAGACTCCAAGAATCTGCTCAGCCTGGCAGAAGAGTAGGAGGTGAGACTGCTGGCAGGAGCAGGCGGAGCAGCAGGGCTGGTGGAGATCATAAATGGAGGAGTGTTGTAAAACACGGAGGTGAGCACAGACTGACGCTCACCTTCACAGCTCCCCCCCGGAAAAACACGGCTCGTCAGCCTCTCACAGCTCTGAAACACACCCAGATTTCACTGGATCAATCCAGGAACCTCATTCCTATGCATGTTTGTTCTCACGCACAAACACGGCGGGGTTTTAACCACACACATTTTGCACAAGTCCCACAGGCCCAAACTTTCAGGTTACTCAGGAAACTTGGTCTTAAATGGGATTGTAAACCAAAGGAAAGAGATTATAGATAAAGGCAACAATCACAAAGAACTGCAGAGCAATTTGGGTTAGAAGGGAGCTTTAAAGCGCTCCAACACTGAGGTACTCCAAAAAGAGGACCTTTCCTTAAAACAGGACTTACTTAAAAGGATTGCACCAACTGATTTAATCCAAAACTGATTTAATCACATGAAAATATGGGCTGGGCTCCCTCCATTTAATATCACTCCCGGTGGAAATTTCTCATCAAGGCTATAATATATTCAATTCCAGTAGAACAATTAGGTGACATTAGGTAGGCAGTTGTGACTCTCAGAAATAAATGACCTTGCTATTTACCACTATGTGCTATGCCTTTAGAAGTTTCCAAAAGTAATGGTCCGTTTCTGTGCGTACTGGAATATTCAAGAGCATTTCATATCATTTCTCATATCAAGAAAAGAGCAATTAGATCAATAATGAAACAGGAGAGCTCCCTTTTACTTTCTGCGGTTTGCAAAGAGGTTCATGTTTCTGTGTGAGCACAGCTCTTGTTTTAGTGATGTGAAAGTGTGTGGTTTGTGCGATACCCAGTTTCTTCTAATATTCGAGTTTCTGTTGTTACCTACCTACAATTTACAGTAAAGCATCTTTTATTCTCACACCTCTCAATCTCAAAATTAGATCAATTTTCCCAACAAGACTTTATTACCCTTGCAAACCTTTAACAAATACTGGAAAATTTGCCGACAACACACTCCTCGTTAGTACAGCATGAAACCACCCAAGACATCACTATTGCTACCAAGTCTACCCAGGCACGTGTCTGTCTATACAGACACATGAGGCAGCAAACACAAACCTTATTTTGGGGAAAAGGACTATTTTTATGTTTGGAAAAGCAACTAGAATTCCATTGAAATTCATGCTGACAGGGCCAAGGCACCACATGCAGTGGCTAAAGATTATTAAGCAATACTTGAACCACTGTGTATACATCACTGTTGTGCTATTTGTTGTGATTAGATTGCTACTGTTTTCAAAAGACTTCAAAATATTTTTAAAATTTGCCCCCACCTCTGCACAAACCTAATTCTAGCAAAAATTTCTGAAGAACTCTTCAAATGGAAAGACACTGCAATTACTGGGGATGGGTAATCTACTGGCTCTAGCATCAGACCAAACTAAGCTATTTATAGCATTTTGGCCCTCTCCACAACAGACAAGAGCAATGATATTTTAGCCAGCAATTTTAATTTCCAGATAGTTGTTTCTGGCCATGTGCTCTACTCCGCAATCTTTGACTGTGCTCTCCCTGTGGTTCTGAAAGAAATGCATCTTTGTCAAATATACTGAAGATCCTAAAGAGAAAATTCTCCTGCTGCTACAGCACAAACATCAATTCAACAACAAAAATCTAAAATCAACTAGAATACTAAATACTTCTGAAGAAGCAAAGTAAACCAGCAATAGCAAGGTTTCCAACCCTGTGTTGAGTCATCTGGTCAGCTCAGTAGGTAGTGTGAAGCTACTAAATGCACACACTGGAGAGTCTCCACTTTTCAGTGATGCCCCATTCTGCATCTCTCTGGGACAGCCTCATACTTTTCATACAAATATTGTTAATGGTCTTAAAATCATCATGCCCTATCTGGCATTAATTTAATAATGATGGCATTACACTGCACTACCCAGTCATCTAGCTGCCTCGACTTAGATTAATTCAGGCAAGACAGGATACAAATGTTCAAACTCCTTGATGCAACTTGCACCTACCAAACTTGGCTTTCAGCCAGACTTCATAAATCCCAGTGGGATTAGTCAATGTTCAAGAGACTCCTTTATGGGATAAGTAAGGAGGTCAAGTGCTGAGATCTATAAAAAAGGACATGATGGGTGTATATAATCCCCCACAAGACACATCCCTCCAACCCTTTACAGTCAGCAACAGGGATGACTAACTGCACACAACAAAAACCATTCTAACCAAGGCCACAGAAATAAAACTGGCAAATGTACCATTTATCATGTCACCTTAACATGAAATGAATGTATCTGATTAGATCACCAAACATGCCAAAAAAAATGTTTGGAAGAGATGTACTGAGAGGACCATGAGACTACTGCTTACCTGGTTCTAGCTGAAGCAGAACTGCTGAAACCTTTAAGTCTTCCTGCAGACAGCCCTGATGCTCTTGGGAAATACCAGCAGCTAAATCTCGACTATCACAAGACTCTTTAAGACATCCTTCTCAACTATTTGGGCAATGCTCAATAAAACCACACTCTGCTGAAAAAGTACCGCAGCTAGGTCTTGCCACCACAGGCAGCTGCAGGTCAGATAGTGCTGTTCAACCAAAATGTTTAAAGTAAGGGTGAGTAAACAAAAAATATTCTTCTAAATCATGGTCACAATTGATCCTGGTGACCATGGAGCTCAAGCACACCAAATTTCAAAGGCACTTGGTTTCCCCACTGCTATATCTTCATGGAGGAGACCTGACTGCATCCTGCATCCCTCCAGCCTCAGGTATTTCTCAAATTTGGACAACACTGTGGGATCTGTCTTTGGAATACAGGCAAACCTGGACTTGACACAGCAAACAGAGCATGGGAACAGCTTTGTTTATTTTAACATGAATTCTTGACAGACCTTAGGAGAGCCATCAGCTGCCCTACCCTTCACCAAACAGGAGCTCAAGCTCAAAACACCAGACAGGAGCTCAAGCTGCTGCTGCAGCTAAACCCAACGCTGGGAATGGCTCCAAACATCTCTCTGGAAACTAGCATGATAATAAAATTGCTGAAGTCACACAGCTCTCAGGCAGCTCGAGATGGGCTATCAGGAAGTGGGACCCATCTCAAACCAACCACAAGTTCCTCGCCAACAGATTCCCATCAGCAGCACAGCACCAGCCCTTGCCCTCATCTGGGCACTGGGCCATGAGAAAACGTTGGAAAAGTCTCTTCTGTTTTTCTCCTCCCTCTGACAAGTTCACGAATCACCACCACTGGAGATTAACTGCCTTCCCTCATTGATAACCTGAGTAGGATTTGGACCACTGACAAGATTGCTTCTCATCCTCCAGACCAGCTTGTGCACCGTCTCCCCCATCCCAACGCTAACAGAGTTTGTCACTGGCTCTGAGTGACCTTGGCACAAACAGTAATTCTTGTCTCTCTAAGCAAGAATTTGGGAAAGCAGCCTTTATTGGATAGGTATGCCTAGCTGAAATTTCTGATCAGATGCAATGCACGGAACAGTGTGTAACCTGGAGAGATACTAACATCAGCTAACAGCAGCACAGATTTCTTTCTTCCCTGTCCCTCATTAGCCTCAGAAGCCGGCCTTGCCAGCAGCAGTCACGCAAGCTGAGACAACAAAGCACATTAATGATGGGCCCCATCATGTTCCATATTAATTACTGTAGCTAGTAGTAAACTGTTGGTTATAAATCATATTTTGATAACCTGCCCTTTCTTTGACAAGTGAGCTCCAATGTTTAATGTTGCACTTAATCCTCAGATAATACCCCAGGAGTCCTCACTGTGCCCAGGAACAAATCAAAGCAACCTTCAAAAGGCTGGCACGAGTCCCCTTTTCCTACACACCCCAACCTGAAACTATCCCATTGCATCAACTTTGTTATAGGTCAGCTCTAAAGGCTGAGTTGCCAAAACCAGCAGCACACTCAGTTCTCGAGTGTCCACAGGGCTGCCCCAGCACTTCTCTGGGCTGGCAAAAGCTATGAACATGTTAGACATGTATCCCAGCCTTCCAGAAATGCTGCACTATCAGAGTGCTCTGCAGGGTAAAACAGCAGGGTAGTAATTCCCAGAATATCCCTACATTCAGAAGAAAGCAGAATTACTTCTACCTAGGACCGAAACAGTCAACTAAAATCTATCTAAAGCCATCATATTCTTATTTTTGTTTCTTTTTAATTCAGTGACATTTAGCTAGTAGAACAGCTGTTAGCTAAGGTCTAGGAGAGGTGGAATCCCATTTTCTATATAAAGAATTATGTTTTGGAGGAAATTGCAGTTTGACAAAAATACCTATTTAGCAAAGTACATTTTAAAAAGTGGAAAAATATGCTCTGCTTTTTCTAAGGTAGCAAAAGATCCACGATGGCTCATGGAAATGAGTCCACATCTTAGGAACAAAGATATAAAATCATTTTTCAATGTACATCCAGGAAAATAAGTAGCCTGTGGCCTCTAAGAAGTAGCATGGGGAGAGACCCTTCTTCATCTCAGCCAGATGTGCCCATCACCTCCCACCACCATCAAAACACGTGAAAAAACTCATCCTGGGCTTCCCACAGAGCTGCTCCAGCTTTTACTGGTAACAACTGACTGGCTTCAGAAAGCTGGGTCAAGCCTGACATAGTCAACACTCTCCTTTATTCTACTCTGAAGGCACAACACCACACCAAGCAAGGACAAGATGTTGCACTTGCAATTTACATTGCTAAAATCCCAACAGCTCAGGAAGAGAGTCAGCAGTGATAACCAAGAATCCCACCCTCTCCTCCACAGACGGATGTGAAGCCCTGCAACCTCACTCCAAGCTGCAAATTAAAAGTGCTTACAGCAGTCAAGGGTTCATTCTTGTTCTTCCACCACTGGTGGCAGATGGTACGTGCTATTATTAAACCTTGATTTCCAGCTTATAATAGTAGTCGTATGAAACCTTCTGCACTAAGACAAAAATTCACTCTTGTTATTTTGGGAAAAAAGCAGAAGTCTTACAGTTAAGTAACTTTTCTCTTTTAACGATTTCTTTTAAAAATTCGTAGCATACTTCTCCTAATTGGAAACACACAGAAAATAGGATATGGCCTATTAGTTAAAGGTCAATGCACATTTAGCCACCTCTTTTGAAACTGACAGTATTGTCATGACAGCCATAAAAGCTGCTTTGAATTTTAGTTCCCTAGAAAGTAAATATAAGGAATCCCAAGGCCGTAACCACAAGTGCCACAGCTCTTAACACTGATGTCATATTCAGCTGAATGTGTGCTGCAGAAGTCAGGATGGTAAAGCTTCAAAATCAGCTCATCTAAGGGAAGGACACAGTAATTATCCCGAAGCCTATTGCCCCAGGCGTATTCCACAATGCCTTCATTTGATGCAGCATTAACTGCAGAAATGTTTTATCCCCAAGCATTTAGTGTAGGTCACTGTGGGGTTGGTGGGACCATTCAGAGGAGCTGCTGCAACCACGTATCTCACACTGCTTGCTGTATGTTGTACTTGAGTTTGCAACTGCTCCTTCCAATTCCAACTACCAAACAAACATTATCTCGGGTGTTTTTTTTTTTTTTTAGGAACCAGTTCAATTCTTTTGTATCAATTTGTTTCTCTATCAATTAGCCAGGGCATAGGGGGCTGACTTTCAGACCCTCTTCTGGTGCGTTAATATAAAGGGACAGTGTAATTAATAGATGTCAGGCACAGTGCCCCTTCATGCATTGATTTCCTCCTACTTAGGAAACACTCAGGGAGAACACAATCACCTCTGGCTGTCAGGGTCTTCATAAAATCCATTGGCTTGGATTCACAGGAACTGCTAATCATTTTGGCTGCTGAGAAGGGGGAAGGCAGAATCTGATCTTTGTAAAGGAGAGGAAATTTCTTATTTACTGCAACACCTGAGTGTACTTCAAAGGGAGCTTAAAAGAACAGAAAAGCTTTCAGAGCAAGAGGCAACTCAGGAAAACCGTTTTGCTCAGTGGAACACTCCCACTGAGCTCAGAGCATCTACATCTCTGAGGCACCCAAACCAGGGATTGCTGCAGCCACCCCAGTTTGCTCCCCCACTGTCACACCACATCACAGTCATCACCTTTCCATCACAGACAATATGGGTTTCATCAAGGTGTCTATACATAAAGTTGAACTTCAAGAAAAAACAGCATTTTATGACTATCCACTTTGGTTATTTCCTTTTAAGGTTTAATTTTTCCATCTCTAACATAAAGTTCTCAAAAAAGAAAAAAATAAAAAAGAGCTCAAGGTATTTGATTATTTCTACCACCCTGTAGTTCTGCCCAGGAATGCATAGCTAACAAACCACACAGGACTAGTATTTGTGCAAAGCTGGTTAAAATATCCTCAGTTTTGCACATGCTAAACCTCGTTGTACATACCACACAAATCAAAAAGCACAGAAAGAAGACAATCCACAAGCATATCAGGCAATCTTGCTGGATATTACGCTTACCTTTGCACAAGCAATAAAGCATTTTTCACTGTGCACAGAGACTCAAACCCAAAAATGCCTACCCAGAACTGCTCACTCTTACCTACTCCACAAGGCACAGGAGACCAATTCCACTTTAAAAGAAAAAAATACCCTTTCTCCTATTTGCTGAGTCTCTCTGGAAACATAATGGCACTTTGGCAGGGCAGTATGTTTAATAAGAGGTGATAGGGAGAGAAAGGTTCTCCAAGAAAGGAGATGTCAGTGTCATGCAGCCAGCACACTGCAAATGTCATATTTCAAACCAATATAAATAACAAATTATTACATCTCTCTCTTTAGAAGTCAGAAAACAATCCTTATGCAGTGTTTTCTTTAAAATACTGCCCTATGTAGGCATCTAGACAATCCTGTGACGTGGTCTATGACACAGAGATGCACAGGGGAGAACAGACAGGAGAAAAAGCCGGTCTGAAACAATACCACATGCATGTGGTCCTGCACCAGCACCCACCAGAGCACACATCTGCTGGCAGCTCCACCCTGCAGCCTGCAAGGGCTGAGTGCCTTTCCCACTGGAAAGCTTTCCGTGATGCTAATCTACTACAGAAGGAAAATCACTAGAGGAGGACACCCAATAGCTTCCAGCCAGAACACAACACGCCTTCAGCAAGACTTTTGATTTTCACAGGCACACACTGAAGTTGTTCTTCACAACAAAGAACAGCCTGTCTGTTGCATAACTAACCTTAGGCTGCATTAGATAAGTTGTGCCTTCTCACAGATCAACTGACCTTAAATAATGTCCCCAGTGTATTCAGAGCCAATAGGTTTCTCTTTTAGAGCTCAACTGACAGGTCTTCTCCTTCCAGCTATTTCTTCAGAAAGGCACACAAAGAAGGTTTCAAGAGAAATCTCATGCTTACTGTTCCAAGAGAGCAGCTTTCCAGGCCAAAAATGAAGGCCAAGATCTCAGCTCCAGAGCTGCATATCCCTTTGAAGGCTTCTTGAGCACTTCACTGCAACAGCACAAGTGAGAGCCTCGGCAGGACGGAACTGGGGTTGAAGCAGATGATAACTGGAAAACTGAGTCTGTCTCTGGAAATCTGCTGCAGTTCTGCCACTGAGTCAAGACAGAAGGAAAACAGCCAGCCATGCCAATGAAACACTGCTTTGTATTCTGGGTAAGGCAAAACAAAGGTCTGGTGATGAGGAGCTCTCGCATGCCATGCAAGGGTCAGCAGCAAAGGCAAATTCCACCATGGCATTTCCGTTCTGTCGCCCAGCCCGTTGCTCTGAGTGGATACAGCAGGATCTTTCATTGCTTGTCCAAAAATGGCATCTAACATAGCTGTGCAGCATCATCCCACTGCCACATTCCACTCCAGAGGAGGGATATCAGTCCCTGCACAAAGTTGAAGGCACAGGGCACTGTGTAATGAGCAGGTAAGATCTTTTAATATCATTTCTCCAATCCCCATCCTGAGTGAGAGGTGATGCAGGAGCTCTGTAGCTGCCCCAGAGGTAGAAACACATGGGAAGAGATGGAGGCAGTGTCAAACTAAGCAAGCCTCTGTATCCCTCCTGGCAGGTTGTTTCATTGTCCACAGGGATGTCTGTGCATTCCCTGTGATGTTAGAAACGAAATGCTCTGCAAAGCAGGCCCATATCCCTTTGGGAACACAGGTACCAAAGAAACTGCCCAATAAACCCATGGCAAAGGCAGAGGCACTAAAAGCCTGGCTGTTTTTTGACACCAGCTTAGCTGTCATAAAGACACCTCTTGGACATCAGTTTCCTACTTAAAAATCAGGCCTTACTTAAAGGCTTCCCTTCTTGATACACACTGCTCCACTCATCCAGCTGATACTAGGACAGATACAGCACACATATCCAGCAATTCCCTGATCTTTTCCAGTGGAGCACATTAGAGCAGAAGCCCTGCCTCACCTCTTGCAATCAGCCAAGCTGGGCTTCACTGATAAGGCTGTGCCCTGCAAAGAGCTGTGCTCTTCCACATTCAGGACATCATCACCTCTTGCTGTGAGCACAAGAGCCCAGACTTGTGAGGATTGCTCATGCTAGGGGAGGTCCACAGCTGCTGAGGAGCTTTCTAGTAAATCCAGCCCTGATGGCAAAGGAAAGGGCTTGCAGAGCAGAGTTACAGGAATCTATTCCTCCTGCATTAGTCAGCATATACGAATACATCCTCTTGCTTCATTAAATTTTAATTGGAGTACACATGAATAAGCTTCGCTGGTTACTTAATCAAAGGGAGTCTGATTACAAGGTGCTCACATGAAAAGCTAGAAAGCAACATCCTTCCTCACTTTTCTTTTGGTTTTTTTTAGGCATCCATTGTCGATTTCTTCAGGTCAGTTGACATTTTAGGGCTGCTGCAAAGAACCATGAAAAGCAGCCACAAAGGGTAAATAAAGCACTTTGAAGGGAAACAGGACACAGATCATTAGCCCTGCATTCCTCTTTATTATCCAGACAAAAATTAAATGCAAAATCCCAGAGCAGATGTTGCATTAGCGAGCTGATCAGCAGTGCTAAACACAAGGATGGCTTTGCTGCTGTGTGTCATGCCTGTGTGGCTGGACTGCCTGGAGTTTCATTATTTTAAGTGTCCTTAAGTGTCTGAAACCACAGCAGATCTGAACCTATAAAAAATCCTACTCGTAAACTTTGGGATTTCCTCAGTAATTCTCTGCAACACAGATGCTTATTTGTTCACACACGCTTTCCCTGAGGGTAGAAAAACTTTGCATGTACTTTCCTGTCTGCCTAGAATGGGACAATCATCTCCCAAACTTCTTCCTCACTAAAACCATGAGCTGTATACAATCAGATCCTCAACTTCCATAAAATCCATAGTTGATACAGCTTGAATTCACTTACAGCAGTTTGCACTGGCTGAAAAATCTACCAGCAAAGCAACTCCAGTTGCACAAGGCACAGCTGGGGATGGGAGCTCAGTGCCTGACTGCGTGAGAAATAAAAAGCAGCTATGTTGTTATGCACAACTCTGTTTGCTAAGCGAATCAACAAAAAACAACCAAAAACAAACAGACAAGTAAAAAAAAACAAAAACAAAACAAAAAAAACTTTCAGCAATTTAAAACCACAACAGACAACTTACTGGCCTGCTCTTGCATGGAAGTGTATATATTCTGTACAGTGACAGGTTCTGGCAGCCAAGGACTGACACACTTTCTATGGCAATGTCCTAATATTAGAAAAATTTGGTCATAAGCTAAAAATGTTACAGAAATAGCATAGGATCATAAGTTACGAGCTGAGTCAGAACTCTATCTGCTATTTGACTTTTATACTATTTAATTCTTAAAAAAAAATCATGCTGTGGAGTTTTTTTTTAAACAGTTTGCTGCTGCCATCACTTATGAAGAAGAATGAGCCTTTGTTGAGGGGGAAGAAAGTAATTTAAAATGGCAAAAATCAATCTGCAAGGAAGCAAAGGACACAGATCCCCTCATACACCACAGTCCTGTGTGTAGTAAGCCCTTCAGTAACACCACAGCCCCTCTGAGTGCCAGTTCTGGAGGGCAAGGGGCTGCCTCTTCATCTGGTACACATCAGCTCCAGGGATGTTGATGTGATTGTACACGGTAGTACAGTGCCCTAATTCCCAGGAATCCTGGGTGTATAATGCAGTCTCCTGCATAAAAGCATTTTATTTGCACTCTGTACTTGTAAATCACTGGTAAATAATTAACAGACAGCATAAGTATGTAACAGAACTGAGTCACAGGTGTTAGCAAAGGAAAACTGCTATAAATGGATATGTCACAGCAATAAGCCGCCTGTTCACCTGTTGGGTGCTGGAGGAATTAAACCATTTAGTTTTCGTAAATTAACTCCTGACACCCACAACCTTACTAGAAAGGCCATCCATATTCCATCTCTGCTATCTATGACCATAACTCTTCATTCTCTTAACATTCCTTCATCCCAGGGAGCGAAGGGGAGATGGGAGCAAGAAGCCTTGCCCAGCATCCCACTGGGAGCTGCCAGACCTGCTGGCTGCAGCAGCAGGAAAGGATTTCTCAAGTATGAACACACAAATGCAGCACAGGAGGAGACCCACACTTGTTCCACATATCCTCTTTAGGTTCTCCCTCCTTCCTGCTGCCTCTCATGTCCTACAGGCTGTTTCTGCAAACAGCCCAGGAGATATTCTTTTCCCTACAGGTAGCAGGAAGGCAGAGGAGCAGAAATCCTCCTGCCAGGTGTGACACTGCAAAGAACTGCCATGAGGGCTCTCCATGCTCCTTAGATCACCAAAGTTATTTGGCATCACAACATTTCAGCCCCAGATATGCAGCTGCTGGAAGGGCAGGAGGTAGAAGCCTGCTAAAACAACCAGGAATGAGAAAAGCACAAGTCCTCAGGGAAAAACGAATGACCAAAAGCTGCTCAATCCAAGTCAGCACACTGAGGAAAGCAAATCATCAGTCTTGCCATTCTTTGCTGTGGGTTCCTCAGATAACACATGGATCCTCTGTCTCGTCTGCAGCTCTGCCTGGAAACAAAACCCAGAAAGGACTTTTTCTGACAACAACTTCAAAATGTTTAAGCTCATTTCACTATGTTTGGTTTGGTTTTGAATACAGTAACATACAAGTAATGAATTCTTGATTTTATTTTTTTTTTCAAAGTACAGCTCCCATAAGCTAAAAAAGTAAATGGGAGTGCTCTGCTTCCTGGGGTATGGAACTGGAACATTTTTCTAGCACCTAATAAAACATTGTTTGGTTGATACTAACCATTAAAATATGTGTTTCAAGTCATGTAATGTTCCCTGTGAAATTTGCCTTTTTGCTCCATGAAAAAAAGGGCACTGAAAGGAATCCTGCAGCCATAAGGATCTCACTTAATTCATAGAAGTATCATTTTAAAAGCCTCACAACGTGATCAAAGCACTGTTGAGAACAGATGTTCCAGGCTTTACAAATTCCAGCATAAGTATTTTTTATGACATTTATCACTGCTAAATTCTTTCAGCCATATTTTTCCCCACAAGAAGCATGTAGGCACTTTCCTCCTTGGAGAGGACATGTCCACATGTGGAGCGGTCTCCAGCCACAGACCCTCTCCTCCCTGCCTCCCCCTCCCTCCAAGTGAGGAGAGCTGTGCAGTGTCACCAGCAGCAACAGGGGTAGCCAGATCCCAGCAGAGCTGGGCATGGTGTTCCCCTCTTCACAAGGGAAATTTAATGTAGGAATTACTGTGTCAATGGTCAGACTCTGTCTATCAACCCTTCACACAGACCCTCTCACAGAAAACTCATTGCTCCACTACCCTGACACCAGAGTATAGCCTACAGAGCCCTCCATAAAGTGTCTTTTTGTTACCAGGGCATACACTAGCATCATCCCTCAAGGCCACAGGATGCCACCACTCTCCTGATAAGCTCTGAGCAACCTCATCCCACCTTAAAGGCAGCTCCTGGCCTGCTTTGAGCCAGGAGCTGCACGAAAGACCTGCATGACCCTTTCTGCCTAAAAGGTTGGATGATTACAGATCTCAGCTAGAAGCCACATGGAAATGCCCTCAGCCATGTCAACACCCCAAGAAAACACTTTCCCTGGTCCCTCAGCTCCTTCCATGGATGTGGAACCCTCTGGCTGTGCACAGAAGCTAGAAGGGTGCCCCCCTGGCTGAAGCAGAAGATACTCAGCACTGCCCAGCTACAAGGCCAAATGCAAGCAGGAGATGCTCAGGTGCCTTGGGGGCTGCTGAAGCCAGATGAGCTGAGCCAGAAGGAGCAACAATGGGGAGCTGCAGGGCTGTGCAGGAGCCTGCTTGTTGTTAAGACAGCAGCAATGAGTCCTCATTCCTAGAGGTGACCATGGAGGCAGAGAGCATATATTTCAACTGCAATTCAAATCACAGTCAAATTTCCACCAAGAGCAAAGGTCCCACAAAGTTTAGCTCTCTACAGTCAGTTTTTGTGTATTCAGTCTCAGGAGCATCACCAAGTTCTCTGTTGACAGAAAGTCTACACACCATGCAGTGCTGGGCAGTTTCATGAGAAAGAGCCGTGTACCAACAAAAGACTCACAACTACCCCAGAATCTGAAACATGCAATTTATCTCTGAATAACATTGGGTTTTTTACCCTTTTCAAAAAAAAGGGATCTGAAACAGACAGCTCCTTTCAAATTTCGCACATTCACAGAAGAGGGTGTTTGTGAAGAGGACCACACAAGAACATCACTTCCCTAATATGTGCCCAATTTAGTTTCACCTGTCTCCATGTGCTCCCTTCCCAATTCCTACAACCTGCTTGCACATCCTGTTTCACTATGAACATAAGCTTCTTCCCTGGGGCAGCAGTGCTGCCCTCACTTCTCCTCACAGTGAGCTCAGACACCAGTTAAAATGGGAGCAAAAACACCAGAACAAGTTTACCCATCTTGCTTATCCAGACTGTGAGCCCAATCAAGGCATCACTAGGGCTGTGGCAGATCCTCACCCTGGCTTTGGGTATCATCAAAATGACAGAGCAACAGGCCCACAGTTAAGTCATCCATTAAGAAGATGGAAGAGTCACCTCTGAAAAAGCAGCACAAGGCAAAGGAGGTCTCCCTGAACAAGGAAAAATGAAGAAAACACATGAGAGGAGAGGCACCAAGGTTGCAGGGACAGGGAAGATGCTGAAGGTGAGCACAGATTTGGGGAACAAGGACAACAACTCAAGCAAAGGCTGAAGGATGCTGGAAGAGCAAACACAAGCAAAGCCTCTGTAAAAAGCTTCTACCAGCAAAGGAACCACAATCAGTCACAGCAGCCGTCTTCCTCTTGCCAATTCTATGTGCTTTTCTTGATGGACTTCCTAGTCTAAGAACTTCTCGAGCTGTTTAAAACTCATTTACTTCTTCATAAATGAAGTACAACTTTGTATTTTAAGTACACACAGATAATGTGCTGAAAATTTAAACACTCAGCCAAAATCTTGCCATGCTGGCAACGGAGACTTTGTATGTGCACGAGCAAGCACTGGCACACGAACACGTGCATTCACACCTGTACTACAGCTTTTCAGCACAGGACTGTTCCCCTAAGAGTCCTCCAAGTGAGAAATGAAAGGAGGAGGGGTGTACAGCACTGTCACAGACAGGCCATGCTCCCCTGCTCCAGCCTCAGAGCCAACCAGCAGTGATATCAGAGTCCGTTTTCCTGCAGGTCCTGTCCCGTCCCTCCTCTCATCTGTGGGAGCGCTGCCCCAACAGCTGCATTGCCTCCTGGGCTGCAGCCCCCTCTGGGGTGTGAGTCTGGGCCATCCCTGCCCTTGCACTGCCCCAGTGCCAGTGCCACCAGCCACGCACAAAGGACAGTATCTTCAGAGCCCAGGATGCAATGAGGGAATTTTAACAGCATCGGAATTTAACGGAATTGTTCTGCTGAGTTATTAATGTCACAATCCTGCTCCAGACCTCAGTCTGTTTTGTTATCTTGCCTCCCCATTCCAAGTGAATTTGCTGGGTGATTTTAAGAAAGAAAAAGGCAGTGACCAATTCTCAGGCCTTCTGATTTAGACACTAAAAGAGAAAAAATATTCCTATGTTGCTTCCCTCTTGTTTTTCTAAATAAAAATAATGTATAGTCCTAACTGGATAATAAATATGCTCAAAAGCTGTCCTTAAGTAAAAGCTTTTGATAACAAATTGCCTGTGCTAACCGCTATTTTACTGTTGAATTTTTTATTGTTGCTTAAGCACTGCAATTATGCTAATAAGCTTGAGAGGATGGTACACTAAAGCATTGAATGTGACAGATATAATACTCAATAAAATGTTAATCTTACCTGAAAATTGGAATCAAACAGCCTTATTAGTATTTATGGATATGGCACCTCCAACATGTTTCTCTTAAGAGGAATATATATATGCAATAGATATTTCCAAATACACCCTACTATTTCTCATGCCTCCACAGAATTTAATTCCAGGTGGCTATTACCCCTGCTGCTAATTGCCAGTCCCTTTTCGAATAAGAAAAGAGTGTTGCCCTCTGGGACATGCAAAACTCCGGCACATTGGAGGGCTTTTCCTTTGTTCCCTGGAGGATGACAGCTGTCCCCAGCTCTTGACATGGGCACCAGGCTTGTGAGGGTGCGGCACCAACACAACAGCAAAGGCCCTGCTCTGCCACCCTCTCACCTATTTTCCCCATATCCTCTCCTTTTATGTGCAAGGCAGGTAAATCTAGCAAAGAGTTCAGTTATTTACAGATGCTGGAGAAATGACTTCTGGATTTTAAGATGGGCCTAAAGACAAATTTATTTTTTTTACTCTAAAACTTTTCAGCCAGTGCTGACAGGGAACCAGACTCATCCTCGTCACTGCAAGTTACAGCACTGCTGATTTGGACCAAGAGCTGCAGGAGTCTGGTATGGAGGTGCTCTGTGACTTTTCACAAATTGCATTGCTCTTTGCACCTTTATTTCACCCCTCAGTCCCAGTCTGCTTTCTCAATTGATGGCATAGTTTTTTTCACATGTAGGCTTTTCTTGGGGTTTTTGCCAAACCCATGGGCATCAAACCCAGTCTCAGGGCTCCACTGCCATGAACTTCCTGTGAATAAAATTCAAGTCAGTAGTCTTCAGCACCTTGACTTTCTCGTCTAGAGAAGAAAGAAAAAACAAACCCAGAAAAGCCACATGCTTCAGACAAACTAAACTTACATTCATGACCAGGCTCTAAAAAGATCATTTGTACAAAATGGACTGTGTAGCTTTCAAGAGTTGCAGGAAAATGACTAAATAGCAGCTGCTGGTATCCAGCTTCACTCCTCATGCTGCTCTCACCCACAAGAGTCAATTCTGCTGACAGGACAGCAGAAACATCAATAACCACCATGATATTTCCTGACAGTAAAGCAATATTTTTACCACTGGATGATGCACGCTTCCATGGTGGCAAACATTAGGTGGGAGATATCTAGGAACTGTTTCCATGAATAGTCACAGCAGGGAAAACCCAACTGGCTTTCCATTGAAATCTGGGATTCCCAAATGGCTCAGAGATCACAGCAGGTAACCCATGGGACACAATTCAAAACACCACAGGAGACTCATGGGCTCTTTTTAGCCACGCTTCCAAGCCACATTGGCTTGCACTGACAGCAAGGATGGAGTGCAAGGATGGGAACAGGGTGGCTTTGCAGGACAGAGCTTAGAACAGCTCCACAAACCCTCATTTGCACTGCAAGGAGCACAGCACTTGGGAAAAAAAAAAANACCAAAACAGTTGCTAAATCAAGGGAAGCTACCAACTGACTGAGCTGGCACCTCAGAGAGCCAGGAGATGCATCCAGGGCTCCTCCACCCCAAGCAAGCCTCAGCACGAGATGCCAGACACCAAATTTCTGAAGCAGACAACTGAACCAGGCACACAGCTACAAAGTGCTGCAGGACCAAACAGCAGCCACTCCCATAGAGGTGGCAGGACTCATGCCTGCCATATTAAGTGAGTCTTGTCATTATTTTCAACCCTGCAGGGAAATCTAAATTGAACTTTGGCATATTGCTTTCTTTTGCTAAGCAGCAATGCTCGAATGTTAACTCCAGCTCTGACAGGCATATTTATGGACTATTCTTTGCAAATAATCTTATCCTGACCAGTCCGAAAGGTCAGAACCATAAAAAAGAATAACAATTAAAAAAACAAAGCATAAGGCTGGAAAACCATCACTACCATCGGCACAACCCCTCAACTTATTAACTGTCCTTGTAACAAGGTGAATTGCAAGGTCTTGGATTTATTTGATTGATTGAGATCAAAAGATCATGGGGGAAACACAGTAAATTGTATCTTTCCATGAACACATTCTGCTTTCAAGATTTGAGTAGATAGTTGCAGGAATTTAAAAGCTCAAGAGGAGGAAAAAAGAAAAGAGAATAAAAGGAAAAAAACATGTACAAAGGTGACTTCAGAAAGGCATTCCTTACTTTCTTCTTGACATCCTCTGCATTTCTTAGATCTATTTGCAAGTTTCTTCCATGTCCCCATTCCCCTGAGACACAACAGTTTATCTCTGCTAAGCAGAGGACGATAAGGAACAATAAGACACTGGTGTGATTCCAGGGCAGACACCAGCGTTTGCTGACATTATGGATGAAATGTAAATTTTAGAGAAACCAAAGTCCACCAAGAGGTTGAAGAACTTCCCATTGAATTCACAATGTCCTACAAGATAAGACAGGCATCTCACTGATCTTTTTAACCAGACCAAGGAAGAAAAAGCATGTGAACACTCCCCTTGTCACAGATGGCTTGGAGGCTGCCTGAGCCCAGGCTCCATTTGTCATCAGCAGCTCCCAGGGAAGGATGAAAGAGGAAGAAGCAAGGGAACTAAAGGAGCAGCCATCTTCAGGATATAATTTCAAGACCTAGCATTTTTAAACTCAGGAAAAGCCTGCTGTGTTCGCTGTCAAGACAAGACAAGGAAACACAGTGGAGAACATGAAGAGAAGAGCAAGAGAAGATAAATGAAACTCTCTTCCACTTCATCAGCCCTGGAAAAAGAGAGGAAAAGTTATCACTTGGTTCCTCTCTCTGTGTTCCACATGGTACTTGTGTTTTGCTCAGTACACCTATATTTGTAGCATTGTGTTCTCACATCACAATAAAACAGATGAGATTAGAGCCCTGAGAGTAAGACTAAAGCCCTTACATGGACCATGGAAGAGACCCAAACTCCCAGAAACTTACTACCAAGGAGCCAGAATCGATACAACTTCCTGTTTTTACCACAAATTTACACTGCATGCCAACAACAGAGGATTAAACATCTTCTTTCCCCTGAGCTTATACTTCCCTCCAGAATAACATCACCATTCAGGTATCGAAGACACTGAGCACCAGTGTTAATTGCTGCTGCATCAATTCTTCACCAAACCGTGCAGCTCATTCTGCACAGATACACTCAGCTTTGCCTTTCACCTTCTCAGTTTTGAATTAGGTTGTTAAGATAAGAATTTCATACATTCCCATTTCTAATCATCAGTGGGTTAGTAGGAATCTCTAGAAGTCACCAAGTCTATTTTCCCATCACAAGGAAAGATCAGTTTTCCTAAAAACATGTCTGCTACTGCTCTTCAACTTGTTCTTAAACCTTTCCATGACTGAAACTGCCCAATCTCCTGGGGGTATCCACTCCAGCACTCAGCTATCCTTAATGCAGATCATTCACTGACGCCTCAGCTAAGTTTCCTTGCTGTAACTTAAGTTTATAATTTGTTTTATTTACAGATTACAGTGGGCAGATTTAGTTATTCCCTCTCTCCATGACAAGTTCACTATTTCCAAAATTCACAAGTTGAGGCAGTGCTGCTTGTCCTCTCTTTGCCCATTCTGCTTCTGCTCACAGCACATTCTCAATCTCTGCCTGTGTATGTCTTTCCTTACCCCAAGAGAGCAGGCACTTGGATATCAGGAGGCTGTTTCAAGGGAAGACGCTCACCTCCAAAGGCTGATGCATTCAGGCACACACAGTTACAAAGGACTCTGAAACAAGAAAAATAAAAGATTTGTCTTCAGGATGTCAGGCAGAGTCCAGTCCAGGAGTAAAGTCAAAACCAGCAACTCTGAAGTGCAATTTTCCCCACCCTATTATTTAGCATGCAAACAGATCTTCAAAAGCAACATCACTGACTGTAGATACATCATGTGCCACCACCTAGACTTGCCCACATTTCTCTGACAACCACCATAAGAGTTTGATAAATTTACGTACTAGGAAACAAAGTTTTTATGGACTTGGCAGAAAGTTCTGCCAAGGTATAATCAGATGGCTCTCCAAACCTTTAAGCTCCGTGACAGAGGACAAATTTTAATGTTACCACTGGCGACTTTATTCACTGAAACCAACAGAGGCAAGATTTCCAGTCTACTCAGATTTAAATGTGTGTAATTATGGGATAGATCCAGAGGGTAGAAGTCAGGTCTGATGAACGGCTTTTGTATTCACAACATACTCCTTACCTCCTGATCTTCAGGTTGTTCTACCTAGCAAAATGAAATCTCTCATGAACCCAAGTGTTTGGAGGCAATGTAGCAAGGTAAAGAAAGGATTTACATGAAGAGTGTTCAGAAACACAGGAGAGAGTTCTGAATGACAAAAACATCCCAAATTTCATGAAAGATAGCAGGCAACAAGGGAGAGCTGCAATGATACATTTGCCGTCCTACTTCTGGAGGCGCTCAGAAAAACAGAGTTAGATGAGATGGGGTGCAAAATGTGATCTAATGCCAAAAGGTGCTGTTGCAAGCTGTCTGCTACCATCTAAATTCCTGTCTCCCCTCAGCAGGGGCTGCTCCTGCCCCCAAAGGATCAAGTGGCTTTGTAACAAATACACCTCTTTCGATGGCTGAAGCCAAGAAACACTCAATTTGTCACCTGTTGTGAAAACAAGATGCTTGTCGCACAGCTAAGGACGTGCCAATGCAAGAACTCAGTGTCTTGTCTTTTGCATGGATCATCCATCTGACTGTACCTTTGCCTACTGCACTTTGTCCATCTCCAAGTTTCTGCTTGGGATGATTTTTTTCATCCTTTGTAATCCTACCCATCTGTCCTGGACTTTTGCTTTCCTTCATCACTTGCACTCTTAGCAATGCCAAGGCTCACAGACAGCCAGCCCAACTGCTGTCAGCAGGAAAATGACACCCTCCTGGTTTAGCACTGATTGGATAGCAGAAGTGGTGTTTCCAAGGCTAAAGAGGAATACCTGCACCAACAACATCCCTAAAGCAGCGCACAGTAGCTGAGGAGACTGAGAAATAAATGCCTGAAGGAGAAAAACTCAAAGTAATCTCAAAATGTCTGGTGGACAACTGATAAAAGACTCTAAATGCATGCCCATCTTTAAGGCTGAAAGTAGCTCCAAGGACTTCAGCAAGATCATCTGCAGCATCAGACACGTTACTTCCCAAAATACTAGAGAGATAAGGATGTTTAGCAAGGGATAGAGATATGAGAAATGCTTCCACCAAGAAACTACACCCATTTGTAAAGCTGAATTACAACAGCTGTTGAAAACCATGGAGTAGCATTGAATGGCAGTCCAGGACAGGGAGCCAAGACAACTACCACATGCAATTGAAACTGCCAAGGGATTAAGTTAGGTCAAATGTAATTACACAAATTGGATCCTGGCCAGAGTACTGGCTTATTCAAGAAAATTAAAAGAGGTGTTCAAAAGTTTCAGAGATTGAGTCCTCCTCCTGTTAATTATTTGGTGAGTCAGTCAGTGAAGTCTCAGTACTCTGGGAGGCCATCTGAAAACGGGGAAAAAATGAGGCATAAACTTGAAAGGCATTAGAAGCGATTAGCAAAAGCCTTTGTTCTCCATGGCAATCCTGGGTGCACCAGTGCGCGAAAGCCTTTCATGTCCATGCTGAAAAGTGGCCTGAGTTGCTTTGATACTTCTGGGAGGAAGCGTTTAAATTTACAAATATCCCGCTGACAGAAGTTACAGACAACAGTAGACGAACTTCTGCATAACTCAGCCAGATTATACCCAGCTCTCAGGCAGGCAGTACTCCTGCTGAAGGGAGGAATGACAACAAGACACAGAGAAGTTCACTGACACCCGGAGCAATGTCCACTCTACAGGCTAGTGGTGTATGAAAGCCAAGTCGTGTCAAAAGGAGGTTGCAGCCATGTGGGACAGTGGCTTCCTCCCCTTCATTCAGTTTTCAGAAGGGGGAGAGCATGCAAGGCAGGCAATGTTAAGAAGACCAGAAAGGAAGCTTTGTGGTCTGGCAGCTGAGCATCATTTGGAAAGATTAGATCCTGTTTATGCCTCTGCCATAAACCTTCTGAACAATGAGAGCAAAGCCACATATATCAAATTTTCCTACATATTTATTTCTATGCCTTTTGTGGCTGAATAAAGATACCGAAAGACTATGTCCAGAAGAGACAAGAACTAGCAGGCAGGGATTGAGATTCTGTGTTCAACCTTTAATCAAGACTTGTACTATAAGCATGTACAGCACTACAAAACATGAAGTGTTCTGAAAAAACAGGCCTTGTAAGTCCCAGTTTTGGCACCTGAAAGAAGTAGATGCCTATGCTACCTCTGTATCTGGAAGTCATCATTAGAGATACACTCATCGCTGTCTTTGAAGCAGTTGGATGCGACAGTAAAAGCAGTACAGAATTGGAGATTAACCTTTTTTGGGCAGCTTATTCAGTGCAATGTTCTGATGATGCACATGAAACAAACCATTTTTTGACTGACATGAAAAAAAAACAGAGAGATGAAATAACTATCTTCTCAACAAGTGCCATACACAAGGCATGTCAAGTGACACGGCTTCATCTCACAATGACAGCAGGTGAACACGCAACTGAAGCCTCTGCCATATTGATTTTGTGTGCTTTTTTTTTTTTCCCTTTAACTTTTCATAAAACAAGCCAGGGAAAGGCAGACATTTCACAGCACAGATTGGTGCAATTTGTATTAATGGCCCAAGCACGGATGCAAGCAGCAGCTTGCTTCTCTTTGTGTGGAACAAGCAACAGGGACAAGTCTGGTGGGACAACTGCTACCACGGCACACCTTGCCCCAGCCCAGCAACACCTCCTCCTTCAGCAGCTTTGCAGCAAGCAGGGCAAGAGCTAAGAACACAGGAAAAAAATCTCTGCTGTCTTGCCATGCTGTGCAAAATCCAGGGGCAAGCAAACGTGAAAAGAGGTTGCATTCTGCGCTGACCGCACACAAGCTGTCATTCTTCCAAAAGGTAGTCAAGCGCTCTTCCATGTAGCAAAAACACAAATGTCCCAAAATTCCTCATCCCTGGAACGCCTCTGACAAGCCAATCACTCCCTTGGAGTCCCTTCAGGCTGGTGCCTCACAGATGACATAGATTTCTTTTGCAAATAGGAACAAAACAGCATGGCAGTTCTTCCCATTCTTCCCCAACACCTTCCAACCAGCCTCCTCTGAAGCTGGTCCACTGCTTGCACCCAGGAAAGGGTGGGAAAGACTATCCTTGGGAAAGACCCACAAAAGAAGGCAGGTCAGAGCCAGAGCTACGACATGGCCAGTGCCGCATGTGGGCACCACCACATGCCAGGGGAAAGCACAGGGCAGATGATACATACGCTACAAAAAAACCAGATTTTTCAGCACAAAGCAGGGCAGCCTGAAGGGTTTCATGCTGAAGAGGGACCTACTGCCATGTTGGCCAGGGCGTGCAGGGGACAGCCCCCCGTGGCAGCAGCGGTGATAAACCAATACTGATAACGGCCTCCAGTGCCTGAAACAAAGCACGAGGAAACAGCACAGCAAGGACTAATGCCAAGTGGCAATAAAGACAGAGGCAGGGCTGCTGTTCAAATAAGACTTTTTTTTTTTTTGCCTAGGTTACACTTGTTGTTAAAAAAAAAGGTTCAACATGCAGGGACATCCTGTTCATTATATTAAATTAAAGGGATGATTCAAGAGGGAACAGCTTTCAGCAGGTGGTGGGGGAGAAATCAATTTCAGGTTGCTATGGACAACTGGGCTGTCTCCTGTAAAACGGAATCGAATTCAGCTCTACAAACCTGAACACTAAACATTCCCTCAAATACAACACACACATGCTCACTACATTAATGAATACAATAAAATACAGACTTGTGTCATCTCCCAGGTTTTTGGCTGAATGAAGGACGTGCTCAAGTCTGCTAATTGACACTAAATACAGGACTGGAGTTTGGCTCGGTGGTGGCTCTCTGACTGCCAGTCCAACACTCCCTTAACAGGGGAAAAGCTCTTTAACAGCCAAATAGACCAGAGCAGTGCCCAGATTCACCTCGCTCTGGGCCCTTCCATGGGCTCTGGGCTTGCAGTGGGATCTAAAACCATGTGCTGCTGATCCAAGCTCCTGAAGAACTCAGCTGGAAGGGACGCCAAAAACTTAGCCTGAGGCTTTCAAGTATGTCCTGGCTGATACTGGACAGAGGCAATTGAACCTGCCCTCGGTCCTTGAATAGAAACAATGCCCTCCACCTGAGCAGCTGACCTATGGTCACAGCTGCCAGTAGGAACCTCACATGGAGGGACCACTGGGGACAACATGGTGGCCATGGTCCAATGGGTGTCCTCTCCCCATGTTTTGCACTGGAATAATTTCAAACAGGTTTTAAGCACCTTTTCCACTCCCTGCAGGAAGAAAAGCCTTAGTGAGAGAGACTGGAGCAGAGATGAGGCATCTGATTCTGTGTCCTTTTCCAGTAGCTGATAAGAAATCAAAGAAATCCAGCTAGATCAATCTCTCCATCAAGGCAACAGGAAACATTCCCATCCCACGATACTGTAAGTCTTATGGAGCAGTTAATGATTTTTCAATGAAATGTACCATCAAAATATAAGATTTTATTAGCAAAATCAATGATGTGTGCAGAGACAGTCCCTTGTGTGTCTTAAAAAAAAAGTCTATGAATAAACCTGACAGGAATAAAGAACGTTGTGTAATTATTACAGCTGTTTTACAGGAGTCTCTAATAATGACAGCCCATACTTCTGGTAAGACACCTTAAGGCAATACCATAAAAATAAAAAATATAAAAAGAACCAAAGCACAGCATTTCCCTACACTTGGAGGGTGCACTGTGTTTATTAAATTACTTTAATTTTTTGCCCCAACAAGAAGGTAACATTCTGGAAACAAAACCACCCCAATGCTTAAAGAAATATTTACCAGTCACCTGTCTTTTTCTCCTTTTTCACCAGTTCAGTGTTTCACTGCATTAAAAAAGCAACCAGTGGAAATTTACACCTATTCAAACCTAGAAGAAATGGAAGCAAGATAGAGAGGCTGCAACTTTTCAGCACCCACAAAACTCGTGATGATCCTAAACCATGCACACAGGTCAGGTAACTGCAGCATCCAAGAGCCCTCTGCAAGCAATACACCCACCTGAGGACACAGGAATGGAGTCCTACCAGCCTGCTCTCCTGTACTCAACTGGCAGCTACCATCCACATCAATCCCACCATAAAGAATTCAGACAGTCAAAGCATTAAGGGACCACAAATCCAACATTCACCAAGCCTGCTACCCAATTTTTTGTGAAGCTCTGGCTAATGAACAAGGAGCACCATTAAGTCACATTAATAGCAAAATGCTCAAGAGTGCACTTACATGAAATAGTGCCAAAAAAAACCACTTGATAGTTCAAACCTATACACAAGAGCCTAAGGTCCACTGAGAGGAAAAAATTAAGTCTCTATTCCACCTGGCTTTAAACAATCTCTGGATGCATGTGGCAATGGATAGGGAAAAAGTAACAAGAATACCCAACAGATGTCTCCATTAGCATAGATTTGCCATTTATTTCTCTTTCTTCTACCATCAAACTCCTTTATTATCCTTGCTGGGTAATTTACAGTGCTTGTTGCAAAGTACAGTCTCTAAGAACAGAGACGGCAAACACTTGACAATGTAGAAGTTCAAAGAGCTGAGCCATGCATGACCTGCAAGCAGATTGTTGCTATTTCCTTGCATGTATAAAAGGACTTTGCCTTCATGCAATGCTGGCACTTGTCATGATGAAACACCCTCCTATTACAACATGGCCCAGAGGAGCTACTATTTTGGGTCCTAATAACGTGCTGGGTTTTGCAGGAAAGAAAGAAGGCAAGTAACATGGAACAACCCAGCTGTCAAGGAGAGAAACAGATGGGATCCTCACAAAGCTACACAGATTGCCTTAGTCAAGTGCTGTCATATCCCATCCTTAAGATGGGAAAGCATGGTGCAGGAGCAAGATGAAAGGAGCTTGTGAAATTAAGTAGCATCATCACCTCCACAAGGCCTTGTGAAGAGACAATAGAGAACTGCTTTCCAGGCACTCTGATCCCAAGGCAGTAAAACATGACTCAAGGTTGTCAAGCTGCTTTTTCCAAATGCCTTTTGGCTGAGTGACAATTGCCCAATTCTCCCACCTGTTTGGCCCCCATGAAACACAGAGAGCATCCACAAAAGCACAAGACACATCCGTGGTCTTGGAAAAGCTCTCCCCTGGGTAACAGGCACAAACAGGGCTGGCTGGAGGCATCCCTGCTAACACGGTCCCAGGTGCTGGCAGGCAGGCAACTTGCACAGGTAGCACCAGGATACACCCTGCTGTGGCTTCCAGTTCACAATGTGGCTTCCAAACAATCTAGGAGACCACCACATTTGCCATGGCAGTTCAGTTCCCAGTGCCTCAGCATGCTGTGAACCAGTGACAGACCAGGAGAGGGGGGGGGACTGGCCTGACCTTCCTCATTCAAGCTCTCAAAAGGGTGCTGCCCCCAGAGAACAAACCTGTGCTTTGGAAACCCAAGCCCACTTGGGTTTCCATATCCAACGGGGATATCAGGGCCCATATTTAACAGAAAGAGAACCTGTGCATTGTACTTCCAGCCTGAGCACAGCCACTCATGCCCACAGTGATTCAAAGAGCAGAGGCTGAAGCCAGATTATGAATGAAGTAACAGGATCAATTGCCTTACCTCCCTCCACCTCCGACTAACCGGAAGATGCTATTCAGGGAAAATAAAATTTAAAGGCAGAGGCTAATGATGAATCAGATTGATTTTTAGATGAAGAAAATAGATGTAATTGCAGTCTACCTGCTTGCAGCTTGCCAAGTCAGAGCGAGCTTCAGGAGAATCTGCCCCCCTCTCCCATTCTTTGTCCCACCTCTGTCTCCCAGCAAAGCAAGAAAAAACCTCACAGCAAAGAAATTCCTTTACACAAGACAATTGAGTGTTGCTCGGAGCCAGCTAATGCTGGCTTCCCTCTTCCTGCTCAACAGTACACAGCCTGAATTAATAGATATACAGAGGGCCCACTTTCCAGGGAAAAGTGAATTCCAAGTTTGCAGCTGGGAAGAATGCATCGTATGTCTGGTATTCACGCTGCGCCCTCTTTTCCTCTTCCTTTTTTTGGCCGTATAAGGAGCTGAGCACAGCAGGCTGGACCAGTGAGAGCAGCACTGCCTGCTCAGCACCGTTAGACCTCAGACTTTGTTTGTCTTTACTGGAAATCCAATAAATCCATCTAGGAAAAAGGCTAGTGCATACGCCATGGAGTGTCAGGCTCCGACCTGGAGCTCGCAGTCTGGAGAGGCAGGATCCAAACAGGAGCCAGCTGAATGAGACCAGCCCAGCAAGTGCTCCTGCAGAGCTGCAAACACATGCACTGCACAGGCAGTAATTACCTTTATTACACTGCAGGGAGGCGGGGGCATTAACTTAAAAACTAGAGACTATTGCAGCTACAGTCCTAAAGGGTTGTTTCACAGGTTTGCAGTACCCAAGTAATACCCGCACAGGAAATAAAAACCAACCTGGCCTTGAGTGCACACACCTGGGGCTGGGAGGATTACGTGCCTTTGGCCACAGAGAAATATGTCCTCTCTAATGCACACAGGTTATAAACAGGAGTGTGGGATTGCACTTTAGAGATGCAAATTGCTGGGAATTTTTCCTAGAGTCCTGACAATGCCTAAATTTGAGTCTATTGCAGCAATTTCAGCAGCAGACTGGGATTTCCATATCCCCAGTACATTTACAGTATTACCTTCCAAAAACATAAAACCTTCCTGCCATTACTGCTTCTTCTGTAAACAACAGACTATTCCTGTGGGCACCCAGGGCACTGCAGGAGCAAAAAGGAGAGGAAAAGACACACACCACATGACCTTCTCTTTACAGAGAGTGATGGGTGCTGCCCCATGGGATGGCAATACCAACCATCAGAGCCCCTCATACTTGGCTCTAGGACCAAAGGGCAGCGGCAGAAACTTACAAGCAACCCAAACTCATCCAATCACCCTGTCTCACCCTCCCACCTCTGTCAACCATGTGAAGTTCCATCTCCTTCCCAGCACCAGCAACTCTAGACTGCAGTTCCCCATTGCCACCCTCTCTTTGGAGGTTCTGTACCAGCCCCTGCAGCTGCCTGCTTCCAACCCTCCACCTCCACAGAGCTGCCTGCACAAAGGAAAAGGGAAGGACAGTGGCCAGAAACCTCTTCAGGACATGTGAAAACAGTCTTCAGCCTTCACCTGTTATATCCAGATGGAGTCAGGGATGCTCTGAAGCACAGAATGAAGCCACTTGGATGAAGACACACAGTTGAAACTCAGCTGGGGGAAGGGAAAGTTTCTAGCCTCATTAATAACAGCCTGAAATTAAAAGCAGAGTTTGTAGTACAGCTGCAATTTCAGCTACCCCGCTGCTTGTGTTAACAGTGTGGCTTTATTATGGTCAGGGATTAAAAACAGCTTCAACAATTAAAGGAGGGAAAAGAAAAAAATAATGACTGTATGAAAGAACCACCACCAACAAAAATCAGTATTAAAAAAACTCCTGCGGGCTGGAATGATTAGCAAAAAATAGTTGTGTGCTAAAAAATAGAGGAGCATGAGTGAATGCTTCCTTCCCCATACAGGCCCACACATGTCCCTGACAAGTGTATCTGTCCCCCACCTGTAGGAAACCACCCAGTGCCCTACAGCTCAGCACTAGCCACCATCAGCCTCCCCAGGGATGCCACCTCCTGCCCAGAAATAGGTGGTCTACAATCACCCTGCTCCAAGCAGACAACTTAGAAACTTCCTCACTCCTGCTTGTCTAAGTAACAGCATTAAGAACAAAAACGGAAAGAGAATAGCCTTGCAACAAATGACTGACATGCCTCAAACTTCTCAGGAGGCACCAGTCTCACTGAGTAGCTCAGAAGAGCTGAGAAGCCTGTGTCTCTTGGAGGTGAGCTGGTTGCCTAAGGGTTCCTGAAGGCAATCATCCCCCATTCCCTGGCACCTGCCCTGACACCAGCTGGGATAAGCTGCCACTGGGAAACCTAATGCTGAGACTGAACCTCCTCATTCTTCTTTATAAGGATTAAAAGCAGTATCTTCACGAGAAAGAGAAAAGCCTTTCACCACCTTCCTGATAAAAGCATTCCCTGGAGACATCACCTTTAGGGCAATCACCTACATTCACTGCAAAACTGCTGAGGACCACAAGTCCCTTCAGGGCCAAGCTCACACTTGTTTTTTCTCAACAATGTTTTCTACACTGTGCCCTCACAGGTTTTAACTTCCATTTCTCCTGTCTGCAAGCAGGGGATATAAGCAGGGTCAGCCCAGTTGACCAGAAATTTTGGAGTTTGGGATTTCTTTTACTCCTTTTACTTCACTGTTGCTTTTGCCCTTGACCAACAACAGAAAGAGAGCACAGCCACAGCACAGCAGGAAGGCATCAGTTTTCTCACAAACACAGCCACACTTACAGCTCTTTCTCCACTGCAGAAGGTCTGGCCTTCAAAAATCAATCCAAAGTTGGCCCATCCACCAAAGCCGCCACCTTTGCACTATGTGGATATTAACCCAAAGACCACAGGACAATCCCAGAGATATGCTCTGGGCAAATTCCTGCATCTACCACAGAGCTGCAATGCTCCAGAGCCAACCCCCTGACACAATGATGGTCATCTTCACTGAGACAGCAGAACCAGATTCCTCCAGTGTTTCCCATGAGGACACACAGGACAAATCTGGTCCTCATGGCTGCTGCAACCCAGCAGTAAAAGCAATGCTGGGAACACCCAACAGATATGAGTCCTGTTCCTGCTATGGGATGAATGCAGAATCATTTTCTCCATAAGGGATTAAAGTCACATCCCTGTCAAGGAAGCTGTGAGTTAACAGAAAAAAATCTTTGCCATTTTTGGAGACAGAACCGTGGCTCAGAAAAATTCTTGCTGCTGCAATGAAGGACAGTGACATCCAACCCAAATAAAGAAGATCCATCATTATATGACAAAAGCAGTGCCCAGACATCTGCCCTCAAAAGCCAGCCAAAAGCATTTTACACTGTTCATTGTCAAAAGCTCAGAAATTCAAGCCAGGCTGTGCCAACCCTTTGCAATTCCCTTCACTGGAGGGTACAAAGGACTTCACCAGAACTGCACTTGAAGCCATGTCTGCAAAAATATCACAGCTAAGGTAGCAAGTCCCGAGCAGACACACAGCTTCTGCACCATGTCCAGGGCACGTTTGGTATCTTAGAAAACCAAAATCCCCTTGCCTTTTACCCTGAAGTCTCTCGTATTTCAAAATCATTTAAATTAAAACTAACAAGCCCCACATACACTTTCTCAGACATCAGAGCACTTTCTAAATGCCAAGGTGACTGCAACTAAAAGTCACCGTGGCTTAACAAATTTGGGTGACGTGACTTCTTGGTGGTTTCAGTTAAAGGGCTTTGCCTTGCCTTTTCAGCAGGCTGGGAGCACACATGGCCAACACAACACAGCCACTGTTCAGCTGTGAGAATGAACCAACTCCAGGCAGCCTCACAGCCCCACCATGGAAAGCATTATATCCTATCACTTGCTTTGCAGACAGGAAAAATGGAAGCTAACAAACAGCCACCAAAGAAACCCAAAACCAACCACACACAAAACGATGAAACCCCCCAAAAAGGGTAGAGAGAAAAAAAAAATAAACACAAGACATGAACTTTGTAGCTGCACAGCCCCAACACTCACTCCTGGATGGAAAAGAAGGGGAAGCTTGAAGGATGTGGGATGATGGCTGCACCAGGTAGAGTCCGGCAGCGGGTAAACAGGCTGTGGCTTCGGGGAAGTGCACAGAAGCAGAAAGGACTGAGGAAGTGCCAGCCAGCAAGGAAGGTGCTGTGGCAAAAAAAAAGGCAAACAAAAAAATCAGATGATTCAAATCCTGTCCTTAGAAACAGATGCTACTGGTTTTCTCTTTCATAGGACTGCACTGAGAAAGACTCTTCCTCTCACTCCAGAATTTGTGACCTTCCATGTCAGTTTTTTGAGTGCAAGTAATGTCCGCTCCTGCACAGGCAGATGGGGACCAACACTATGGCTGATGTGAAGCCGGACTGCCCCTCCTCTTAAAAAACTGCTTCCAGCGCCAGTAGAAGGATCCCCATGAGCTCGATAGCCAAAACCAGACAAGCGCTAAGTAGTGTGTTTACCTAAAACCTTTACCAACTGAAAAGAATTCTGAAAGAATTACCATGGGCCAGCTGCATATTCTTCTCCTAAAATGTATCTGGTTCAAACTCAGTTCTTCCTCACCTCCTCTCACATATGCCCATATTTCTCCATTAATACTTGAGCTGCTGGTGACACCCTCAGCAGCTTCCAGAGCTTCAAAATATCAGTGAAATAACCCACTGCAGTTCAGGTTGGAAACAACATCAGAACCAGTAGCTCTCATGAACTACAATAGCTCTAAAACTTACACTGGAGAGTTACTGCAATTTATTAGGTTAAACATGCCAATATCTCAAAATCACAAAGGACTTAAACTTTGTACCTGTACAATGCAAGAACAAGTTCTTTACAAATGTCATTAAAAATAAACTATAACTGCATTTCCAGAGAAAGGAAATCTGGGCACCTACAGTGGGTTGTCAGAGAGATAAAGTACTAAAGTCAAGTAAAGAACTTTGGTTTGCCCCTTTTTCCAGCCTATCAGAGACACGCTGCCAAGAACCCAAGCCCTTCCCCTTTAAATGAGGAACCAATCACCCTTCCAGGGTGACATCACAAGCTTTGGGCTGTTCCCATTTTAGCATGTGCAAGCCATGAGGCACCAAGGGGACCTATGAGCTGCTGCTTCTCAGAGAGACCAGACACTCCTGAACAACAGCTCTCAGTAGTTCAAAAGTTGGCACTTCCCAGTTTCTGTCAATTTCTTTCATTCCCAAAAGGCAATCTTTGACCCTTCTAGATTGACAAGTCCATTTTCGTAATAAAAACATAACGGTCACTTGCTGCAAAGAAATAGGAGCAGTCCAGCTAGGAGATGTCAGCACAGCACAAACAAGCCTTCAGCACCACATCATACATGGAGCTGAGAGCCCTCAGATCCTGTCCTCCGGTTTCTCAAGTACCATTTGTATTAATTTGACTTAGCATGGATTTTAAACATTACCTGAAAACTTTTCTCATTAAAAGGGGGTCATTCAGGCTCATTCATAGGCGCAAACCTCCCCTTTAGGGTGATCTCATGTTGGAAGGTTTTGCTCTAGCCAACACTGGAGAGAGGACTTGATCAGAAAAGCACCCAAGGTCACTGCTGGTCTTGGCAAGGCTGGATTAACTACAGTAAGGACTAGAAAGAAGATCTGCCTAGTCTGAAGGCCAGGGGTCCAAAAGGCAAGCCAAAAAGTAACTCGTTCCCTTTCCTAACAAACTGTGTTTTCAGCTGGAAGTCGCTTGGCAGCCTTCCTGCCAGAGGATGCTGCAGGTCAAGACAAGGGTTCATTCCCGGCCAGGCCGAGCGGGGACACGAAACACAAGAACAGACAGTGCTCTGCAAACATGGGCTGGAACACCAGGAGAAATGCATCTGCTGGGCTGTCCTCGGACAGCAAGGGACACTGCTGGCCAGGACTGGTGTGCCCCAGGAAGCACCGACCTGCTCAAGAGCAAGGATGGGGTAAGTGCCAAGGCACAAGCAGGGCTAGCCAAGGCGAGTCTTCAGGCACCCAGCTGCTCCACACCTGCCTCACAAACACCTTGGGTTCCTCGCTTCTGTGAAAAACAAGAGCAGTGGCATTCTATAAGAAAAATGTCACTTAAACTCCTTATTAAAGGTAATTTCCTCTCCCACCCCTTTTCATTAGCAACACTCAAGCATTCATCAAATGATCCTGTTACTTCCAGGCAAAACGTTAGTCTTCTTACAAAGAACCTATATATTAGCACTGTCTATTGTTCTAACCATAAAAAGTTGTACTAAAAAATCAATTGAGAAGCACAGTATCCCATTCACCTGAATAGCAGTTTACCTTAAATAAACCTATCACACTGGGAAACCCATAAGTGCTTGGGAACAATGCTCATATGGGGAAAAGATGCAGCAGTAACCACATCACTTTTCCCTTCTAGGCAGTAGCTTTCCACTTAAATTTTATACAATGCACCTGCTTATTGTTCTTATTACACAACATTGCATTCAATTCAATTCCATGCTGCAAGTATCCTACTCACAGCAAAGAGACTTCAGAAAGGAAAAAATCTATATTAAAGGGAAGCAATCTACAGAAGCACATTCCACAGCACCAATTCCAAGCAGGCTGTCATTCTGATCACACCAGACCACATTTCAACTCCAACAGTATCCTTCAGTGAGACATCCCTGTTACAGCATTATTCTTGAGGCACAGTCTTTTTGAAGTGAATGGTACAAATTCTCTGTCATTTCAAAAGGACTGTGTTGCTCAGAATGCTTTACCTTTTCACATCTTCCTTTCCAATACTTGCAAAGGAGTAAGGCCAAAACAGGCCATTCTTTAAGAGAAGAAATAAAAATAAATAAATGAGCACTTTCCTTGGGAAGGACCTACAGAATAGGGCTGTGAATGCCAACTCAGGAGAGCCTTATGTGTCATTCCAGATATAGGACAACTCAGAAAATCACTTAAGCTCCTGATTAACTATAATATGTGCTTAAGTTGCTTTGACTTCCGTAGGACTTAAGCAGATACTTATGTGCTTTCCTGTACAGAAATACTCTCTTAAGCCAGATGCTGTTTTGTAGGGTTCCTACATACACACAGGTGTAGCTCATGCCCCCAACAAAGCTCTGGCTGCAAACCAGCTGCCTGAATTTTGTGCCTCACTATGGACCAGTGTTTCACCCAGAGCTTTAAGTAAAGCAGAAGTCTCCAAGTGCTTTATTTCAGCTAGGGACTTTGTGAAGGTTCAGCTCTCAGTTTTAGCTCTTAGCTTTTGGTAAGTCATGCTACGAGTCATGAGAGAGCCTACAACACACCAGAGCTGCATATGTTTCCAAGAGGAGAAAATCTCCCTAAACCCAGTTCCATCTGCTCTAAATCACACTGTGGACCAGCCCACAGGCTGTGAAAGCACAACAGAGATCAGGAGAACCTTTCACTGGTCCCTTCCAAACCACCACTTCTCCTGGTGGGGTCATGCCTCAAAACACCACAAAGTTTTGTCCACATGACAAAAGACATACAGAGTTACGAGCAGGAAGTCTCTCACCATCAAATGGGACGCCAGGTTTCAACATCTCTCCACGTTACCTGTGAGGAATACAGCTATTTCCCCCCAGCCTTCTACCTCACTGGGTATGGGCAACTGCTAAACTATCCTGGACCTGCCCTACTACCAAGGAGCTCTTGTGTTTCAAAATAGAACCTCAGCCAAAAAAAGCCCCTTTGCCCAGCCCCTCCTCTCACCAGCTACTCTCTTGCTATTAGAGTTAATTGCAAGCACATCGTTCCTACAGCTTGGCTGATAAAAAAGAACTCCTGCTACGTAGGGGCTTGGTTTTCCCATCTTGCCTATTCTCAAGGCAGTGCAATAAATTATTATTATTATATATGTTTGCTTTGCAAACAACAAGAGCATCCTGAGTGCCTGCATGGGGGCAGGCTGTTTCTCAGCGTGGTCTGAAATAGCCAAGATATTAAAATCCCACAAAGAACTGAGTTTCTAATGGAAAAACTGATGTACCAGATGTTGACACTGATGATTACTGTGGCAGTCTGGGGCAGAGCCCAAACCCTTCTAGGTTAGATGGCCTCACCACTCCCTGTTCCTCAATGACCCACATTACAGTCCAGCTGCTCCCACATCCACCCACCTGTGGGGTTACTTACCCAGAAGAGGGATGCACACTATCCTTTCCAAGCCCTGGACCTTCCCTTCTCTTTCAGTGACTATCCAACTCAAACAAGAGATCAAGCTCTTCAGACACAGGAGAAGGAGGACTTCACAGAACACATCAAATGGTGCAGCTAGGTTTTGGATTCCACCAGTCCAATGGCTCAACCCAACCCTCCATTTAGGGAAGCCCCAACTGAACAAAACCCAACTCAGTTCAGCAGTGCAAGATCACTGTATTTTACCTCTTGAAGTCCTCCTCTTTCTTACAGATGCCACCCAGTGAAAATATTATGATGAGAAAAAACTCTGCAGATTCAAGAGATCAAGGCTGAAGATCAAGCCCTTTGCCAGGGATCAGGAGAGGATCAGGACAGCAAACCACACACTCCCAGCACACCTACAACTTCTCTATGACTGATATTGGTGTCTGATTCAAACCCACACCAGTCTTTAAAACTATTTCTCCCCAAAGTGGTGGAACAGGCTCCAGAAGCAGTGGGGATGCCTGATCCTCCTGCTTTGTGCAAAAAGCCAAGACCAAAGGTGTTGTTTATCCAGGCAGCTGTGAGGAGGGCAAGCAACACTGTTCCCTACTGCAACACAACTTCAGGGTTTTTCCCCCCACTCTGGGACTTCCAGCACCCTGTGAAAGGGGATTCTGCATCCCCAGTAGCCCAGGGGCTTATGGAGCTGAGGAGAAGTCTCAACATGCACTCCCAGAGGGGAACAAGTTTGAACTGGAAGGTCTCTGAGGGAGTCTTGCACTGAATATGAAATGTACAGTAATGTCGAGCTTGTTAAATGCCTGTCTTCCCCTCTCAAAACCCATGGATGTCAAAATATCTGCTGATCAGACAAATTACAGAAACAGAAACCACATAGTGACTTCAGGGAGGAGAGTCACTACTGCAAGCCTGCCCCAGGGAAGTGCAGCATCCCAACATATAAAGCAGAACACCATCCAAAAGCAAAAAGAAGAGAAAAGTTTACTGCCTGTCATTTAAGTATGGATTTCTGTTACAGAAACACACCAGGAGCCTGGCTGCCCTCCCTCCTCCCACAGCCCCTTCAGGGAAAGACATCATCTTCCTCCAAAGGTGACAACAGATCAAATATAAACAGAAGTGACAAAGAGACAGGAGGAGAGGAGTTGCAGGATGCTGCAACTTCTCACTTCAAAGCAACAAACTCCTTCTACCATCAAGTTTATTTGAGTATCAACAAAGGGAAAGACTTGAGAAAAACAGAGTTAGTTTCAGTATCTACACTTATGCTGAGTCCCTTGCCAACCTTTTCAGTATGTAAAAAAAAAAAAAAAAATTTAAAAAAACCCAGTGGTTTTCAGTTGTTTCTTTCTCCTGTGGTTGCTGTGAGAAAGTCTTGCAGAACCATGGTAGAAATTAAATACTTTACAACACCAACATGATCGCACACATCTATTTAGCATGAAGCAAAACTCAAAAAATGTTTTTCCCCAAATTACAGTGTGAAATTTCAATAGAAGGGAACACATTTCTTTGAAGTCAGTGCTGTCCTTTCAAGCTGACCTTCAGTCACCTGAATCACATGCCCAAGACCACCAACAGGATGCAATTTCCACCTCCAAAGCTTTGGTCTTATAGGATTTATTGTTTAAGCTGCAAGGGAAGCACATTACATACTGCTGACAGGGCATTTGCGCATGTGAACACAGATGAGGGTGAGGTGAGATTAGGACAAGCTCGAGGGAATTAGCTCAGTGGGTTATTTATTTCATGACAGCACAGATTAAAAGGGCTGACTGTCCCTTTGGCCTTACAAAAACTCATGTGAGTTATCAAGCACGTTTTATCGGAGGGAAGGGGAAGAGATGTTATCATCATCAGGTAAATATCTCAATAAAGTATTTGATGGACAGCACTTTGCATGTGCTTAGCATGAAACCTCCCAGGATCCCCAAATGCCTTACAAGGAAATGCTCTTTTTAAGCCTTACTGGGGTGGGTGGGCTGGATCAGTCCCAGCTGAGAGGCAAATATGCTGAGTCAGAGGGATCAACTGCCCAGCCCAGGATATCACAATCTTCAGGCAGGGCCAGCCGTGCCCAGTAAGCTCCAGTTCAGCAGAAACACCTGCAATTGAAACCTCCCAGTCCCAACTGGTACAGACAGACACCCTGCTCATGCCCTTTCCTGCTGGACCAGGCTTCACTGAGGCTCTCGAGGGACTGAGCAGCAGATTTAGTAGTAAAAACCAGACGGCCTCATTCCTACTAACCCACTCACACCGTAACATATTTCTCATTTCCGAGTGACTGGCTGTTCTCTCTCAGTCCTGGTTAATATTATTTGTGTTTTAATGCTTTCTAGGAACCATTCCAGCTTTACATCACAACAAATACCACCGGGTAGGGGAAACACTTAATCTGGCTGGCCTTATTTTTGGTACTTCACTTTAGGAACGGGTCCAAGCAGTCAGAGAAACAGCAGTGCCTGCCCCACGGCCAGACCTCTCCCCATGTACACTCAGCCCCACTGGGGACGTTGTCTGGAAGTCTGAAGGTGGCTTTCATCAAGGTTGAATTCTGGAGCTCCTCCAGAAATCCTCCAAGGAGCACAAACAAACCAAATAAAGAGAAACCCACAAAAGCTTGAGATCAAAGGACTCTTTGGGTTCTTTTTCTTTGCAGACACATTGGGTATTTCCCATTTTTTTCCTCTCAGTCTCACCAGCAGCATGTGTTCCTGCAGTCATCACTGCCAGAGTAAGTGCCCATCTTACTGGCTGAGCAACTGCTGTACAACACCTAGGAAGAGGTTTTTGTCACCACTTCATGGTAAGAGCTTGCACTGAACTGCTCAGTGACACCCACCTCAAAACTTGCTAAGCCACTTCTTTACAGGCCATGACTCCCACCAAGCTTTCAAACCCCACTTGTTGTCACTTCCTTCCCATCCTCAGGTCCAACTCATGAAACTCATGCTTTACAGCAGCCAGAATGACTTTCAGCTGTGCCTCCTGCCAGAGGAAGAGCTGTTCACCCAGAGTAAGATTCTGTTCCAGCCCAGGCTGCTTATGGAAGACTTTTTGGAGTGATGTTTCTCTTTTCAGCACGCATCCTGCTCAGGTCAGGAGGAAGCAGGTAGGAAAGGTGAGCACAGAAGGTACATCCCACCACAGAGGTCTGGGAGCTGCTGCTTCCCAGTGCAAGTTTGCTCTGAAGCTCAAATCAGACCCCAGTCAAATGTACCTGTTTGCACAGAGTGGCTTTATCCTTGCACCAGTTTCAGTCAGAACTCACTCTATCTTCTTTCAAACAAGAAGCTGTTTTCTGGCTGAGCAGGGATGTAACTAGCTCAGAGACTTAGAAGTTCGCTCCTCATCTGCAATTCCACATCTCCTTTGCAGTTTGAGCATTATTTTCTCTCACAAAGAGGAGCCAAAAGAAAATAAAATAAAGAGAGAGAAAACTAATCAAGGGTATCTGCTGCTTGGGACAAGCATGACAAGCTCAGAAGGTGAATATTCACAGTCACCAGTTTGCCCTAGGGAGGGGAGAGGGGGATTCAGTGTTACAACAGGTTAATTATTTACCCACAGATTTTCTCAGGAACTGGTGACCCACACCCAGCATCTCAGGAGCACATCTGCAGGGGGCAGGCAACGAGGAAATCGGGGAGGGAAGAGGATGAGATACCTTGAGTCAGCAGGAAAGTGTAAAGAGCTTGAAGCCAGGAGTTATCAACCAGACAGAATGACCCAGTTATGCAACTAAGAGGAGAAAGAGGATAAAAACACCAAGGAAGGCTGAATACTGTTAGGTTCCCAAAATACAGAAAGCACAGATAACTGGCACAACTGACCACGAGAATTACATTAAAATACAGATTACACAGCATCCACCAAGATTAAAAAAAATCCTCACAAAACTTAATTCTCCTCTTCCCAGCAAACCCACACAGTGCTGTGGAGCAGCAGAGAGCATCTGAACCCTAGGCAGCACCTGGAGGTCACCATCTGTTTATTCTCAGGAGTATTCCATTTCTCTCCCACCACCAAGTAACAACACTGGTGCACAATAATTTTTAGTCAATATTTTGGTGTTTTAGAGGGGAGGGAGTTTTGTGCTGTACTAATTTTCTTACACCAAAAAGGTACTAGAAAGCTTGAAAGTTCAGATCCTGAAAGGACTGTAGGTTTTACAGGAGGCTAAACTTTTTCCCCCATGCAAAAATATTTCCCATTTTCCACCCAGGTAATAATTTTGAACTCTGCACAGCAACAACCTCTGCTCCGACAGAGATGTTTAGAAGTGCTTTGACAGACTTCCATCACCCTTTGCAGCGTCCAAGGCCAGGCTGGATGGGGCTCTGAGCAGCCTGGTCTATTGGGAAGGCATCTCTGCCCATGGCAGGGAGGTTGGAATTGGATGATCTTTAACATCCCTTTCCACCCAAACCATTCAAAGAGTCAAGGATTAGCAATGTCCTCCTTCCAGACTCCAAAAGTAATCTACTGCCCACATTAGCTTTCATTTTTTTCCATCAAATTAATCTCCTCTTTATATTACTAAGCAGTGGACTGAATCAAGTCATCTCATTTTTGGGAGGAGGAACCATTTGCAACACCTTGTTTGCACAACAGAACCACTGACTCTGCCACATCCAGCCCCAGCACACTGCTCCTCTCCACTCCCTCCTGGGCCAGTCCAGCTCCCAAGCATTGTTTTGGTGTAGGTCCCACAATCCCACTCACATGCAATGTAGTAAAGGCTTGCTTTGAGTTTTTGGTTGGTTGTTTTTTTTTTTCTCTTTAACCAAGTGACATTTTTCAAACCAGATGACTTTTTCCACTTTAAATGTTAGCAAAGGTAGGGGGTGGGGAATGTGGTGAGGAAACCAATCAGTTTATCTTTCCCCTCTAGTTTGATGCAACTGCCCTTACTCTTACACAGCAGCAGCACTTTTCAAATGTATTTTTCACCAAAATGTTTAAATGCTGCAGCGAAATTACCTACTAAGATGCCTAGCCTATACATTGTTCATTTTCTACCTGTCAATTGCCATTGTTGAATACATTAGAAATAGCTGGTCTCTTTTGTATTTTGCCAAGCTTATTCAAATGAGGCACCATGTCCCTACTGCTGTTAAACGCCCCAAGGGACAGAGCAGCTCAGGCATCGGGAACACACACCAGTCAAATCCTCTAAAGCCACTCCAGGATAATACACAAAAATCAGGAGTGCAAGGTTTAGGAATAAATTTTTTCAAGTTCCTTGTGTTGTCAGCCACCAACCCAATGAAGGTAGGAGCACTTGGAGATTATAGTGCCACATAAGGTCCTCAAACTCCTGCAGCATCAGAAAATGTTTGAAACATGACAAAGGCAATTTTTGTCCCCTCCCAGGCACACCAATGACAACAGTTATCATTTTTAGCAGAGTTTATCTTCCTGCTCAAGCACAAACCACACAGTGGTTGGTATTGTCAGAGAAGACCACCTCATGTTTGCCAAAGTGAGTAGTGGGGAAAGCGAACTTCCCTACATTATACAAGAGAGGGAAGTGCACAGTTCCCGGCTTCAATGAACGGAGCACAGAGCAACTTCAACCATGGACACCACTTAGGGTGGCCAGGACAGCACGCAACTGCTTGGACACAGGGAAAGCAGGAAGGGGAACCACCTTCCATCCAGAGTGACTTCTAGTTGGGAGAAGTGAAGTGCTTGTTCTAACATCCATCTCCTACACATGGATGCAACACTTTGTTTTCCTTCCTCTTCAGGAGCTGTCCTCACAGTCACAGAAGTTCATAAAGAGATGTTGCTTTCTCTCCTACAGCACATATCAGTATTTTAAGCACTCACCACCAAGTCCAGCTTTACCCTTCCCCTTCAGACCTGCTCTGCCCCTTTCCTAAAAGGAGGAAAAAAATAAAAAGAGAGGGGAGCACACTAGGTAACACACTGTTTGTGTGAGAACAGCAACAAGCCCTGCTGCAGCACCTAGGTGTGGAAGAGGAAGTTTTGCCACTGATCCAGCATTCTCTCTGATCTGCATGCCAACACGAGTGGGCAATTAGCCAAGTTATTGATCTCACACCATTTGGCTCCACTTTCTCCTGGGAAACATGAGATGGGGCACATGTAAACACCTTACCAAAGAAGCAATGGCAGTTAGCCACAGTGAAGAGGAGGCAGGAGGGCTTACACAGAACCATGGCAAAGCAAAAACCCAATCTCAGCATTCCCCACTGTCCCAGCATCCTGCAGGGACAGGCCCTTAACACAAGCCCAGGTTCTGCAGAAGAGCATCAGCCACCCCTCCAGCACTGCCCGCTCCCCTGAGCACAAGCTCCACGAGGGTTTCTCACTGCCCAAGAGGCCCATGACCGCTGGCAATGTCACACTGCCCACCCAGAAAGGCAATACTGAAATCCACTCCTATTTTCCATGAGCTAAGCAAAACAGCTTAAATATTACCCAGCACTGCCAGCCCTTGTGATGGGTAAATGCTTTTGCGATCAGGGGACATCTTTATATAAATGGCATCTGTATGGCAGGTGCCATCAGCTTCGTCACCCAATCCATTTGTGTCAAACCCTTATGCAACCGGTGCAAACAAGCCCCGTCACTCACCCAGCCTGCTCACACAAAAGGACCACGTGCCAAGCACGCTGACTCCTCTATTAAAATCACCATCATCCAGCTTTTTATAGAAAGTACCTGATCTCCTAAGGACTTTCTGCCACCATAACATGAATTGCAGAACTTTCAGGGCCAGCCACATGGCTTGGGATCCACCTGCCCAGGTAGGCAGCGACTTCTGAATGCAAAAGGCTCACAGAAAGTACACCCAATGCAAATCACTTTATTTCTGGAAGAACAGAATTTTTTTCCCCTCCATGTTTTAGCTTACTCCACCTTCCAAAATAGCCTGAACTTAGTCAAGAAAGGCATGTTCATTTTGGAATGAAGCTGCACGCACACAAAGCGCTCACAGAAGAGCTGTGGCAGAACAACTTGTTCCTCAATAGCTATTCTGAACCATGTCTCAGTAACAGATCCAGAGTCTCTGTAAACGAGACGTGTTGATCTGACAACCTGGTTGAAGTGGTGGGTAGAAACTTAAAAACTTTTACAAAAGCATGAGCTCTCACAGACAACTCCCTTGAAGTAAGGGCACATCAATCCAAGAAAAAAATCAGACATCATTCACTTCTTTTCTAGAGACCTGCTTTGCATCTTTAAGTGTTCAAAAGTCATCAGTCCAGCCCCAGTGTTGGTAAGACCAGCTTAAAAAACAATACAATAAAATTACTCTGTTTAAAGTTTACCTCCTGTTTGGGAAATGAAATACCTTTTTCCAAAACATTCCTACACAACCACAAGGCCCAGACCCTTACGTTTATTTCAAATGGAAGACAAGATATTCAAGGAAATTACAGATTTAAGGAAGCAGGGGCTGTAAAGGACTTGATTTATAGCAGAGCTTACAACAAGACCACAATCAATAGAAATCACTGAACATATTGAACATTAAAGCTAAGACACTGAATATCTCAAAACTCCATTTTGCTTTTTGTTATGATTATTTGTGATTGCAAGGTCCCACATCAAAAAGTTGAGAAGAATGACCTTTATCTTCACTGCTTTTACACAACCTGAACACCGCCTTCCTGAATAAGAATTTTTTTTTTTTTTAATAGTGCATTAGTATTTTTATTTTCTGATTTTGTTTCCCCATTCAAAATTTCACTCAGCACGGCAAGTACTAGCTAATGCAATGCCTTTCCACATGCTCCGTTTCACTGTCAGGCTCTCAGTATCCAGGACTCTGGCATAGCGAGAAAAGTCTTTGGAAATCATCATTTAAACAAAATTAACTGTAGATTTTTTTTTTTCCCCTAAAAGGTTTCACAGGCTTAGGGTTTTATACAACAGCTTGTTTTTACAAACTGTATATTCAGGATCCGGTTTAAATCGGTGTCTTGTTTCAGCCACCCTGCCTAAAACATGCCCTTACTTCCTTTACAGCAACGTGAATGTGTTCACCGTGGCCAGCTCATACCACATCCCTGTAAGATGCATATGCATATATATACAGGCATGTGCTGCCTCATCTGAGCTGGCTATGACCAACACAAGGCTCATTCAGCCAGGAGGGTTCCTAAAGCCTTATCTGCACCCGGAGCGGTTTAGTGTTACTGGGCTGAAAGGAAGCAGAGAGACATCCTGTTTATAGGCTGTAGAGCCCGATGGATAAACAAGTGCACCTCAGTTAAAGGCAGAGTGGGGCAGGGGGAGGGGAACAAAAGGGCAGAAAGAGAGGCTTGGCGGGTGTGAGGACAGCGAAATACCGGCCGGGCTGGATGCCTGGCAGCACGACCCGAGGCTGCAGAATGTACAGAATGTGCCGCCCCGCCGGGGCTGCCGAAGCCCGGCGCCCCGACCCTGCTCGTCTTTCACCCCAGCGCTGGGCCACTTCCTGGCACTCCGTCAGGCGACACCGGAGATGTTTTTCCACACCCTCCTCTCTGCTCTCCCAACGCACGCCCACGCCACCGAGGCTTTCTGTGCATTCTGTGTTTCATCGGCCAGCGGGCACGCTCGGGGTTTTTGCAATGCCACGGTGGTGGGGAGCAGGGTCAGTCGTGCCTCCCTGCTGGCCACCTGGGGAAGCCGATAGCCTTCCCTCGGCATCCGCTGTTAGCCACGGCAGAGGTGGACCCTGGGCTGGGTGGACAGGCTCTGAACCAAGGGACCAACCCAAGGTCACTGCAAGGTAAGCCCCATCCCCAGCTACAGCAGGGAGGAGACAGTCCCAAAACACGTTCCTCCCATTTCTCTTCTGTCAAGAAAACACTGGAGGTCCATCACCAGGTTAGAATGAGGCACCAGAGTAACTCTCATTTGAATTATCACTTGTGTTCATTGGCCTGGCATGAGGGAGCGGGTCAGGGACAGAACTATGGGGTGGATGCATGAAACAGGAGATCTATAGAAAAACCTTACAAACACCCCTCTGCTTCTGACATTGTTCTGTCCATCATTAAAGTGATAGAAAAATGTGAAGTTCTACCTTGGTCCAGACCCAAGAGCCCTTTGTGCCTCTAGCAGGTGTAAACCCACGATACTCCTCTCCTGGACTGCCCTCGACCAGGAAGCAGAAACCCTCTGGCTGTTCAACACCTGCCAAGGCACCAATGTTGTGGCCATGGTGTCTCACTAGGCCAGTTCCATGGAGCTCCAGGCTACCTCCAGCCTCTGCAGCAAACCTTCTTCAAGTAACACCTCCACTCCACAAAGAGCCAGCAGACAGGGACATCTGGCCATTGCTACCAACACCCTAACAAACAAGAGGCAAACTGGGCAGGGAACATGGAAGATCTTATAGGCTCAGACAAATAAGGAGCCCAACAGGGATGTTTCCTACCTGGCCAATCTTCATGTGAAGCATCTAATCCCACTTTTCACACCTTTGCTGCTCCACTGATAATTTTTCCCCCTTCACTAGTGAACACGGGGGATGAACCTACATCCATTCACACCCAGCACAGAAGGGAAAGTTTTGTCTCCCCTGCTTCCAGTTACAGACAAGCATCTCATGCCAGCTCACAGAGGAGGATTTGAACAGAGCACTGACACCTCACAGGGCAACCCAAAACAAGAGACCAATGCTCAGGTGTGACTTCTCACATCTGTTTCCTTTTAGGGTTTTACTGCCTTATTTTTTCTGCAGGTCCAGAAACTCGCTACAACAGAGGGACAAACCTCAACATGTTCCCCAGCCCTTCTAGTCTGAAGACTCCATCCAAACCCTGTCCTAAGTATGAGCAAGGGAGAATTATCCCTGTGTGTACAAGCAAAGCTTGCTGGTGATGCCAGCATTCACACTCCGAGCACTTCCACCACAACATGGCTGGCACAGCCAATGCTTCCCAACCACCACAAAAACACCACAGTTCTGCAAGGACACACAAGAACAGGACTTGCTCACACTCTGACATGAACTGGGGATGAGGCAGTGCTGCCAGGCCCTCAGATGAGGAACCGAGGCCTGGGTTACCTGAAAGCTACTCCCAAAAGAAAGTCCTGAGCACATAATTTCTCACTTTTTTCCCATCCTACTCTTTGTCTCCTGCAACAGAGACACCTCTGACTCATACCAGGTTTCCGCAGGGCCTGACACAACAAGTTGACAGACCCTCCTTGAAATCAAACAACAGCAAACACAAGGCGACTGTCTTGGCCAAGAAGGACCCAGATTCAAGACAGTCCTCAGACACACAACTCCAAGGTAAATAAATGTTGATGAACTCCTTCCTCAGCAGCTCTGTGTAGTTCTGATGCCTTTATTTTGCCTTCCTTCCAGCTGGAAAGAAAGTTCATTGAGAATGAAAGCTAGTGACTCGCAGTGAGAAATGACAGATGCTGCCTGCCTGCATGTGTGAAAAAACTCTGACAGGCAGAAATAACACACCTCACATGTCTTGTGGTGGCAGTGAAGCAATAAATATTCTAATAGACTACTAAGGCTCATAGTAATAATGCTGAGCTCCCTTTACAGAAGCCACTCCCCATGCCAGATGACATCTGCCACAGTATAGATGTTCCTGGAACAGGGAGATATTTTTAAATCTCTCAATGTGGCACAAAACTGTGAGTGTATCAGCCAAAATACCAGCCATCACAGCGTTTATATATAGCCTTGCACATACCATCTATAGATGGGAACACAGACAGATACATGGTATCTAGCAGCATTACAAACAGACATTCTTTGCCTGGTCTCAAGTACTGGAGAAGAAACTTCCCAACCAGCAGCTCTGCCCGTTCATCCCACCCTGTGCAGCTCTCCATCGGCTTCTGTTCCTCAAGTGGGTTAAGTGCTGCATCTCAATTCTCTTCATCAAAAGCCTGTCCCTCCATTTCCCACATGTCTTCTCTTCTACAGGGCAGTGCAGGTGACAGGGTCTCCCCACAGCTCTGAGCATCCCTCTGTACCCATACCTTCCAAATCAGAACCCATGGGCCCCAAAACTTCCTCTGTGCTGCGATATGTCCTGAGAAGGGGTTAGATCATCTTCAAGGCAGTCCAGTTCACTCAGGGACACCTCTGACATGTACAAACTCTAGGCATGGTTCCTATCAGAGGCAGGAATACAGAGGTGCTAGTGGGAAAAGAATTTGCAAGCTCCAAACTAGCAACAGCTCACCATGGAGGACCTGTAATCACTTCCCAGGAACTCTGCTGGCATCCTAGTTACTGCAGGGGGAAAGGAAAAATAAAAATGTTTTTTAAGAGTGGCTTCAGGTCCTACAATACATTCTCTCACAAGTATGAAATGTGCATGAGCCATCAGACCCAGGGTGATGTTTATGCTTTTGATACAGTTATCTGCCTAATAATAACCCCAAAGAGCACACCTTGCCTGGCTGCCTGCCAGACCGCATGCCAGTCTCTTTGCCCTTTCTGTCTTTTTTTTTTTTTTTTTAATTTTTTAACTTTGTCAGACATGGAAACATTGACTCTAAGAAATTCAGCCTCTTCTGTGAAACAGATTCGCTGAGACGTCTTCATTGTTGTGGAAACCATGACTTGGGAGCCGGGGAGAGGAGACAAAGGGGAAAACTTGTATATTTTGCCTTCACGTGCGCTTTATTTTCTCCTCTGGCAGGAAACAGTGAGAGAGACTCTTACCCACCTGCTGTCAGCTGCATTGGAAGTGATTGTACCAGCTCCACCTGCTTAACATGGGCATTATTCAAGACTGCAAGGACAATGATTTGAGGTAAATCAGCAGTGACTGGTGTGTTCTCGAGGGACAAATGCTACACTGGTGCATGACACAAGTGATCCACAACAGTGAGACAACAGTGCCAAGGTTGGGAGGAGGAAGGAAAGTGGGAGAGAGGGATAAACATCTCCACCTGTTTTTCTAGGGAAAAAGAGATTTAACAAGGGGAGCATGGCTTGTTCCAACATTTTAGAGTTTAAATGACATTTTTTTCCAGCAGTCAGAAGCAACAAATGAACTGCATCAAGAGATCCAGCATCTACAGCTCAGAGAGGAACATTATGTCCATGTCAAGCTTTCAAAGCCTTATAAACTCCAAGGAGTTCAACATGGTTTCTTTATACTCAGAGAATAACAGCCTTGACAAAACAGGCTGTGAGGTGCCACACTTTGCCATGCACTCCTGCTATGGATCTGGCCCTGTCCATCACCGAGTTTAGCTGTGGTGTGGCCCCACTGAAGCAGGTCCTGCAGACCACTCCTCACAGCTAGCTAGGTGTCAGAGCAACAAAGGAGCCTCACACGAGCACGTGGACAGCAGCACAGGCTGAAGCAACTGCTGCTGAAGCATAAGAGAGGCACTTCAATGGTGTTTTTAAAAGGAAAAGATAAAAAGAAAAAAAGGAAAAAGCATACCTTTGCAAGTTCCAGCACAAGAAGAAAGCCCCAGGTCACTACTGTAGCTAATGAGAATGGTGACAGTGGTGCTCAGCAAGACTGTTCAAAACATCCTCATGACTTTTTTTTTTTTTAAATCAAGTGAAATATACACAAACAGCATCATGTCCACAGCAGGCTGCTGCTTTGACATCGATACAGCCAGTAAGACCCTGTGAAGTTTTAATAGGCAGGTCAAGCCTACAAAGACTTTGCTACCACCCTCTCCTGCCTCCACGACGTACCCCGTTCCCCAGTGGTTTTACTCTGAGAATTTCACAAGCTTTCACCAGAACTGCTGCTCAGAGATCAGCCTGCTTGCAGACAAAGCACACACAGCTCCAGCTGGAGAGAAGCCCTTGAGCTTATTCTGCATCGTATTCCTCCAGGATCTGAGTAAATAACAACATCTCACAAAAACAAATTACATCAAGCATGGGACCCTTGTGACCCAAATGGGTGAGTTTTCATAAGAATTTACCACTTTTACATCCACACAGTTAGAGAAGTGGAAGCAAGCCAGGAAAGAAGGGCGGCATCGCCCTTTGCAAACACCCAACGAGCCCAACCGAAAACACGAAGCCCAGCACCTTTGGAGACATCCTCCTGCACACTCTGGCAGGGCAGGTGGCTGGAGATGAAAAATACCCACCAGGAAAGCTCTTCCATAGGAGCTGATATTTCAGCTATTAAAGAAGTTTTTGTTTAAACAGATATTAATTGCATATGCTCAGGAATTTCTCAGCTTTACCACTTAAACACCCAAAGCCACTTTGAGGCTCTTCCTTTTTTCTCTCCCACCTTTATTTGCTCTGTAAACACATTTGTGTGTGCCCTGGATCCTGTAACATTCTGCTGCAGTGACAGCAGCTCCAAAACAGAGCAGCAGTAACCTACACATGTCACCAGGGACTGCTGAACGTCCTGGGTCCTGCCCCTGCCACCACAGCACACCACAACACAGAACCCCACACAGCTCAGCTCCTGGCAGGACCTTCTCCCAGCCCAGGATGAAGCAGAAGACGCCGTTGGTGCCATTTGTACCAACAGTTAACACTATCAGGAGCACTTGCTCACTAACTCAGCCTGCTCCCTCACAGGCTGAAAACCCCCAACAAAACCCTACCTGTCAGCAGTGGGGTTTGTTTATTAAAGTGCTGTTGCAAGTTTACCCGCAGATCAAGGCCTTGATTGTGGCTGGTGGAAGATGTGAAATAACTGCAAATACGTTGTAGCCTTTTGAAGAGGCCGCTGAGGTCAGCCCAGTGATACTTCCCATCCCACGCCAGGCAAGAGTGGCAGAGAGCCTCCTGTGCACAAATAGGATCAAGGCCAACTGCTGCAGCAGGGCTGCCCATAAAGCTGCTCATGCCAGGAAGATGGACAGGACAAATGCAATCACAAAACTCGGCTCAGCTCTTTGCCATACCATATACGTACCTACACATAAATGTTTATATACACCCGGCAACATCTGTGCAGCTTTGGGCGAGCTTTGACCCTTCCTCATCAGTAAACAGACCATAAAATCACTGCCCTAAACACCTGGAGGCAAGAGAACACCCAGCAGCTCCGTCTCCACCCCATCACTGCACACAGCAGCAGGGACACACCAGTGAAACGCCTCTCAAGCCCAAGGGAGCAATCTGTGGCACCGGCCCAGAGGGGCTGCTGGCAGATAGCCCACGATACTTTCTATTATGTCCCTTAATATTGCCTTACATCTCACACATCTCTTGGCCTCCCACCCAAGGGGAAGGCTGGGAGTGACTCCTCTTGTCAAACAGGTCTGCTCCATGCCTCGAGCAACACAAAATCCCCTGAGAGCAGCCAGGAATCTCTTTCCCCTCTGAAATCAGGTCACCTCCACCAGGCTCAACCTCAGCCCACCCAGAAAGTTAAGTCTGAACCAAAACTCAAACATCTTTGGCTGGGCTGGCCATGCCAGCACCACTAAGCCCATCAAAGCAGCCTCTGCAGCACCTCACAGAAGGGGGGGTAGGAGAGGGGAGTCATTTTTGACAATGAAAATGTAATGGAACATTTTGTATCGATCGATTGTGGGATGAGTCATATTTAGAGTGACTCGCCTCCTCTTCTCCTCACTTCCCCACCTCCAAATTATGGACTGCAAGAAATGAGCAGAGATAATGGGCAATTTCAGATGTTCTGAACTCAGGTTTCTCTCCTGCTGGAACAGCATGCCGTGACAGTAGATGGACTGAGTTCCAGAGATGTCCTACGTGTTCCCTCGCCTTATACTGGCTACAAAAGAACTGTGTCTAACTTATGGGCAATTAGGAAAGACCTAGAAGGATGAGGGACTACTTTTTGGAGGAAAAGAGGAGTCAGAAGGAAGAGCTGAACAGGATCAAGAGTAAAAGAAGACACAAAAAAATAGATGGGGATCAGACACAAGCCCTAGAAAAAAATAAACAAGCTGGAGGGCACATTTCTACATATGCACACACACACACACACAATCTCTGATTTGCTGTCTGAGTCTCTAGGGGACTAACTAACTTTGAGAGTATAAAGCAGAAGATGACAAGCTGCTTATGCACTTGCCTATTAATGTTTGGCAGTGGGACACAGGATGTGACCACCCGGCAGCCCACCACATGGGGCATTCAGGCTTGGCCAAGAGATCTTCCAGGGCTGGACTCCAGCCAGGACCAGAACTCTCCATTCAGAGAAGAAACTGGTACTTCATATCGTGGGAGATGACTAATTGCAGTAGCTGAGTTATGGCATAGCTTTTAACACACAGCAAAGAGACATTAAGGTCATCTTGACTCTCATCTACACCATCCCCTCCCACAGCAGACTTGCTGCTCTTTTTTTCCTCCTCCTCCTTTTCTCACTTTCTACCCTCCCCTACAACATTCTTTCCTTTCAGGTCTTCTCACCTCCCTCCATACCCATTTACCTTCCTCTCTCAATCCACTCCTCCAGCACTTGAAAAATCCTTCTCATCACCCACAACTCCCACAGCAAAAGCCCTTCCCTTCCAGGAATCTTCTTTATCTGGAGTTTGATCTCCAGCAATTACCTGTGCTAACCCTTCCACAGACCTCAAGTGCACATTTGTCTGCCTTGCTCTGCAGAATCTCTAGGACAAGGATTGTCATCTTCCCCACTTGTAAAGCACAGGATACATTTACTGGGCTAGTAAGTGATAAATAAGCCAACTCAGCATTTCAGGGTAGCTCAGTGTGGGTTCTCTGGGTATTTGCCTTCGCTCCACTGCAAACTAATCTATCTGTAAGACTTTTTCTTCCTTATCTCTGTTACAAGGTTATCACTTGAATTTATCTGCATTTTTCAAAAAAAGTTGAGACAGGGAGGTGGGGAAACAAAGGGCCTTTACCAGCCCAGTTCAACCTCAGCTCAAACCCTGAGATGTAGAGGACCTTGTGGGAGCATCACAAGGGGAGAGACCAGGGCCAGAAATAACTCACCGGGATTATTTCAAACCCCACATCTCACTTCTGTTCAGTCTTCAGTAGGTTTTTGGACAAGTAGACACACACTGCTGTTTGCTCAGGCAGCAATTATCAAATCTACATCCAATTCTACCAGCTGAGTGTGTGTCTGCCTTGGAAGGAAGCTGGAAAAGATGAGAGAACTGTTGAGATGGAAAACTGGGACAAGGAAATAAAAACTACAGAGAAAAAGATTACCCACAACACACAGGGCGTACAGAGGTGACTAAGAGGCAGCCTGAGCTTCAATGAATAGAAACATAAAAACAGGGAAAACAAAACCCTCCACCCATGTCAGAGCCTATGCATGGAACTGGGGTAGCTGGCTGGCAACCACAGCCATTCTGGATGGGGGATTTGCATAACAGGTGGAGCACTTCTCAGGAATCAAGGTGATAAAACACTCATTCAATTAAAATAAGAGGGAAAACGTACTTGCTAGACAGTTCACTGAGTTGAGATACAGAACCAGCTTGTAGCATATGAGAACCTAAATTGTCTAGGGTTTCTGCTCTCTGGCTCCCTGCACTCCTCCACCAGGTGGATTTCACCCCATCTCCCCACACACACCAGCTCCTCACCTACATGAGGACGTTGCCTCAGTCACTTCAACACACCCATCTCCCCAGTGCCCTCCCAGCTTTCAGAAATACTTCACTGAGAACATGCTCAAAAGCCACATCCTTCTCCATCCCTGCAGCCCTTACAGCCTCTACAAGGTTATCTGATGCAGCTTTCTGACACTCACACATCTTGGTGGAGAATTAGCTGATAACTAACAAAGCACTGCAGGAAGCACATGTGTCAGGAAGCCTGAGTGATAACACCAGTGTGCCATGAGGAACCTCATCCAGATCCACGGGAAAAATTACAGTTTTTGTTACTGGTTTCATCTGAACTCACCAGCTACCCTCAAGACTACAGAACAAACAGGAATGCCTCCAAGCAAATAACAGTGGGGGCATTCCAATCCCCATGTGATTAGACACGGTCACCAAATCAGCAACAAGAAAGACACAATGAAAATTAAGAACAAAAGTCAAACAATCACCTAGAAAATAACAGGAGACCATGTAAGAACACCAAGCCAACAAGCACCCCTTCCTTCACACGGAATGCACCCTCCTACATAGCACCATTTCACCCAAGAGATGGAAGAGCTGGTGCTTAATGCTGACCCTGGAAACTTGCCCAGAAGATTTTACATCGCTCAGCACCCTGTGCATAAAAGGGCAGCAGTGGTGACACTCCTGGTGAACTCCTGCTGGCCAAGCTGTCTGGCAGGTATAGCTAAAAAAGCCGGGTTTGGAAAATATTGCCTCTTTATAGCTTATCTCAGTGCAGACAGCTGCCTCACACCTCTAGAAATAGCAGGATTTAACAGCCATGTTTGCAGGGACAGATTTTAAAGGTTCCATCTTCTAAGAAACAACCTACACATTCAGAAACAGGAGGCCAGATTTGTTTTGATACTGGAACCCCCTTCCATATGCTAAGCATACCCACGGATTTGCAAAAACCCTGCTCTGAAAACGGGATGTTCATTCAGCAACAGGCGACAAGTAGCTCGCGTTTGCCTTCCTATAGATTCTGTTCCCAGCACAATCAGCAGCGAAGTAGCAGCATGATTAGGCTGATATTGCCTTTTGCTGAAAATAGTTGGCATTTTAGAAGTAAAATAGTGGTGGAGGAGAGCATTAAACACTGGAAAAACAAGACTAATAACTTAAATACGAATACCCCACAGGCACAGCCAGTCAGCACCTCTCTGTTGTTCCTCTTAAGGTGGAGCAAGTCAGGATCAGATCCCAAAGCACTGTTTTGACTTGTTGGAGGTGATAAGGACTGAGCCACAAGACTCACTCCTGGGTCAGTCCCACAGCTGCAAACTCCTACCCCAGGAGTCTGGAGGAGCTTCTTCAGCCTCCTCAACTCTACTCATGCTGGTGAGCACAATAGTGATAATGTTATTTTCCTACCTTTTAGCAATAACAAGCTTTTTTTAGATAAAAAGCATCAAATTCCCATGTATTTAACACTGGAAGTGCTGATGCTGAGGATGTAAATGGCTCTGAATCTAACAGGGCCTTGCAAAATTTCCATGGTACCACCTTTTACTAGCAATAGTTGGACCAGTTGACTACAGCATCTTCCTCATCAAGAAATTTTCAACTTTTTTTTTTTAACTGAATGAAGGGGTACTAAAGACAACAACCTGCTGTGAATGACCAAAATTCCTATGCAAACAACTCATTAGCAGTGTTCAAATGCAATTTAAATTACTAGTTGTTAAAGTGCTCCTCAATTTCATGGTAAGTTTCCAAGCAAAATTACATGCTATGTACTATTTAATTGATTGTTTTCTACTCCTTAACATCCATTTATTCCTTTCTCCTGTCCTTTTCTTAATTTCAAGGGATGATAATGACTTTTCAGGGAAGAAAGGAGAACAGCAAATGGAGTTGAAGAGGGATTTACCTGAAGAACAAGGATGTAGGAGGGAAGTGGCTGGCAAAAACACCAGAACTTGTCCCTCTGATATTTTGTAGTAGGGGTGTGAGACAGCACAGCACAAGGATTCTTTTCCTCTCCACCACGGGCAGCCAAGCTTCTGAAACCTGATATTCCTTTAAAACATTTTCATCCTCCACCAGGACAAGCAGTAAGCACAGTTAACTATTCGAGGACATCAGTAAAGCAACCACAGCAACCCATTTCCTCCTTCTGGGCATGTTAGTCCTTGAACCAACACACTCAACGGAGGCAAACAGGTTGTTCTCACTTGGGAATCTCATCCCAAATGCAAATACCTAGCTCACAGGAGTAAAGTTCCCCCCAAAGCTGACTGCAGAATTAGGCTGTGAGTGAGACCTCCTGCTGTGTGACCAGCTGGTACAGGAGAACGTGTATGATAAAGCTAATAACGACAGACATTTCTTAAAAGCCTGCACTCCACTCAGATCCCATGAAAGAGCAGCCACACAATTGAGTGAGGTGCCATCTGGAAATTTCTAATGCAATGATACGTGTTGAGATCATGTCACACATTAGCAACACAGACAAACTTTATGAAATACTCAATGCCTGTCGATTTACCTTTAAGCAACTGATGCAGAAATACTTTGTGCTCAGAGAAATATGACTTTATTAGAGTAAGAGATGGGTTTAACAGCATCACTCTGCCCCAAAGCCACAAAGCACCCACCTGACTGCAGGAGCTGAGCACAAATTATCACATGAAATACAGAGATTTACAGTTTTCCCAAATCTGCCACACAGTGCCCTAATTTCTATGTCTGCACACCACAATAACACCACTTTCCTCACCCTCCAGGCACAATTTAGTACTTAAGGGATCCGAAACCTTTGCCTAAAGAAATGCAAAGTATAAGATGTGTAGAGGTTTGTAACCTTCGCCCCTTCCACGCCCACATGTGCTAGTCCCGTGCTATCTGGGGCAGCTTCTCTCACCTGCCGTGGGACACATACACCCAGTGCCCAGTGCATACTGAGCTCCCTCAGAGCACTCAAATCACAGTGCTGGTGTAACCCCTTTGCCAACTAAGCAGTGCCAGCCCTGGACTGACCAGGGCAACAGCCAGGATGAAGGATGGGCTGTGAACCAAACCTCCCTACATGGGAGCTGAAGCAAGTCCTTTGTTTTTAACACATCATTAGAAGAGATTGAGAGAAGTTTAAGAAAGACAGGCATGGAGCTCTCTGAACACTCTTGAGGGCCAGTGCCATGGAAGGCTTCTCAGGCTGGAGTGTTTACTAGGTGCCAGGCTAGAGGAAGAAAAAAAAAAAAAAACCTTTTTTTAATTAATTAAAAATATTATGTATTAATTTACAGGTTAATTAATTTACAGCCCTTAATGGCTCTGTTTCTGGAGCAGGAGAAAATCCTTTGTGGATCCTGGATAGCGTCAGTGGTCACTGAATCTGCTCAGGTCCTGGAGAAACACCAGATGGAGAGCCCTGGCAGCCTGCAGTCCCAGCCGTGGGCATCGCCTCGTCCTCCAGAGCTCCTCCGGCTCTGCCCAGCACCCAGCACCAGGAAAGGGGGGCACAGGCAGCACACAGGGAGCTCATCCTTCACAGTCTGTCCAGCTCTCAAGTCACGTCCTCGCAGGGGTGAGATGTTGCACAGAGAAGGATCAGCACGTGAACATTAAGAGTCACAAAGCGCTTTCCCAGACGTGCCAGACTAGCCCTGCCCGGAGCACTGGGTTACGGCCCCCAGGCACTGCTCATCCTTGTCTTCCAACAAACAGCACGTCCTGGCGAGCAGGAAACTGCGAGGGGAACAGAACATCATCATTCCCCGTCCCACCGTGCTGTTCCCAAGACACCAAGCTCAGCCACAGGCAGCTGGTGAAGCCTGGATGTGCCACATCCACGTGCCACCAGAAGCATGGCCATCGCACGGGGCCACGCGTGCACACACAGAGGCAAAGCACAGCACACAAGGAGCAACACAGACCATGGCCCCACTGCCAAAATTCTACAGCTTGGCACCGCCATGCACGACAGAAGATGAGTGTCTGCTGGGGGAGTCGTTGGGCTGAGGCTTCAGATGCTGTGACAGCTCCATAAATGAACCCAAGGCCCTGTTTCCTAACCCATCACCTCCCCTGCCCGTTCAAGCTGGGCACTGTTTAGGACAGCAGTTCTTTCCTTTGCACCAAACTCAGCCCAGCCAGGCCCTGACCCTAAAAGCTGCAGTAATCCAATCAGCCTTTTGAAACAAAGATTAAAATGCAGCTGAACTCTACAAATCCCCAGCACGTCCCAGCCGCAGAAAAGGCTCCAGCAGTCCTTCATCACTTTTTGTGGCCAAGTGTTTTTTATCACACGTCCATTCTCATGCAAACTATCTTTCCCTGTTCAAGACAATCCAGACAGTTTTGTACCTGAAGGATCTGCTGCAAATCCATATCTCTGGAAAAAACAATGAGTATTAAGCCCTATTTAAAAGGGCAAATGAAAATCGACAAGAGGTTTAACTTTCTAACAACGGTCTTAAATTTAAGATAGAGAGCATGACGCAACATGCTGAAGAAGCCTAAAAATACCAGTTATCTGAGAAGATACAAGGATTACTAACCAGCATCGGGAACTATAAAAGGGTTTTCACCAATGCCCCTTCCAAAGTAAAAGGATGAAGTGCACTGCCTTCCATTTGAGGCGCAGGACTAGCTCCTCCATGACCCCCAGAGTAGTGTTAAAAGCACTCTGTACATGTTACATGCTCCAAATGACAAGAGGAATGCAGGATGGTGGATCTCTGCTCCAGATTCCTCAGCATGGTTTTAGCTGCCATGAATAAAACAGGAAGCGGAGCATCTTCCAGGTTCCCCCCACACCCCTGACTGTCAGGATGAACTGCAGCTTCCTTTCAGGAAATAGAAAGGAAAGAGCAGGAGGAGTGGGGGGAGGAAAAACAAAAAAAAAAGCAATCATCCACAATATCAGACAGATTAAAAACTTAACGCTAAGGAAAAATACAGAACAACAGGAAAAAAACAGACAAACTTTATCCAGTTACAGTAGCTAAACTTCAACTCAGAGAACAGAGTTAAATATTAACATTTGATAGAAATATGTCCATGTTTTATACAGCCTTTTAACACACACTCTTGCTTAAGAGACAGAAACTGTACATAAGCTGTGTTTTCCTTGCTGACCACATGAATATATCTTCCTTTAACTCTACAGTGCTCTGCTGCCTTGCTGCACTAACCAGTGAAAGGTTAAGGAAAAAGGAAAAGCGTGCCTGAATGGGAGCTGGCTTAAATTATCTTTATACCTACTCCTGAAGAAACATTTTGCCTTTGAGACCAATCCACTAAGCCAACTTTCCCTGCTACAGAAGGTTTCATTGGGTCCCTTGCTGTTGATCCACATGCCTGCCTCCACCAGCAATGCACACACTTTGATGCAATCCATCTGACTAAACAAAACAACAAAAATAATCCCAAGTTGCTTGCTATAACAGCAATGATGCACTTACCAGCATTCAGGCAAGCTCCTTTGCTAATATGCTTCCCTCTCGAGCACATCAAATTTGGAACAAGGTCCAGGAGCAAGAGAGAACTGAAAACTGACCACAACAAGCTTCCAAAACAAGAAAGGGGGGGGGATTAAAAAAAAACCTTACTACAGGAATTCAAATCCTGCTTCCACCAGACCCTGAGTCACCTCCCCTCCCTTGCAATAGATCAGAGCAATGGGTAAACATTTCCAAATATGGAGATCAAAACTCCAAAGGATGTCAAAAAAAAAAAANCTCTCCCTGGCTTTGGCACAGGGATGACTTGCCCCTCTGAAGCATGAGCTGAGCACATTGCCTTTGCTGACCTACACAAACCCTGGACATGGGGCCACATATAATCACATTCAAATGTGCTTCAGAGGCTTCTGGCATGATGGGTGACACTGCATCTCTGTCCCCTACTAGGGATGCACAGGAAGATTCAATGGGAGTAACTCCAGGAGTTGTTGCTGCTCACCCCCTGCAACAAATCTCTCTCTCATCCCTCAACTCGCCAGCAGAAAACCTCCTAGAACTACTTTCTGGAGTGTTCTCTGAAGGCAAATAGGCAGATTCAGGCTGTGGTTATAGCAATACCAGCCTGGCCCAGAAAAGGCAGGCTCAACCATCAGTCACACCACATCCTACACTGGCTACTCACCTGGCACAGGGAAACCTCCTCTCACCTGGCTCATCAAGCTAGTGATTTATAAACAGCATGTATTTGAACTTGTGCTATGGAAAAAAAAATCACAAAAACAAAAGACAGCTCTGCAGAAAGGCATGAACTGAAGGACAAGACAAGAGATTCCTGCAGGTACAAGGAGCCCCAGGATGGCAGCATCCATCAATCCCTGCTGGGACACACAGCACTGTATCCCATATCAGGTGGGAATTGGGGAGCACCCAGCCTCCCCACCCCTGGAAAAGGGACTTGAGTGTCAATGCTCAAATCCACAAACCAAGTTTAAGGGGCAGTTTTCTTAGAGGGCATAACTATCCCTGCAGAGCCTGCATGCACACCAGAGCAACATGCCCATGCCAGCACTGCCACAAGCATCAGGCCTCAGCAGCAAAGGCTGACCTGCAGGCAGCAGGAGCTGACTCTGCCTGCCAGCTTGGGACAGCAGCCTCCTGGTAGCTGCAGCCATCGCTCCAGGGGCAGGCAGCCTTTCAGGAATGTGCACAGCAGGACATTTTCAAGGCAAACAGGCTGCTGAGGCAAGGCGATCCAACCAGACCAGAGTGATTCCCCAACACCACCCACAAGATGCTATTGAATTTATAGGGAAGGAATTCCAGAGCTGACTCTGCCCATGTATGGCCAAAACAAACTGTAAAAAAGCGACATTACAGTACATCTGGTACTGAAACACAGGATTCGGGAGGAGCCAAAATCCTGCAGTGACAGAGGCTCTGCAATTACCTTCAGGAACTGAACAGTGGATAGGCCCCATGGCAGAAAGAGTTTAGCACCCACAGGTGAAGAAAACATTTGAACCATTGCTTTAAAAGGTAACAAAGTTCTCTACATTTTAGAATACACCCAGATTTAACTCAGTGATCCACCACTACACTGCAAAAAAATCAACCTTGCCAGGCAGCACCAGCACACGTTCATTACACTGGTGGTCATAAAGGCAGCTTTAAAGAGCCAACAGTCCAAGTGGCACTAAGTGGTACACCAGGACAAACCCAACGCATTGCAGGCTGGGACTAGCTCTCCATGGGTAGCTGATTATTATTTTTCCAAAAGCCCACTAAAACCTCCCACAGGAGCTGTGTGCCCCAGCCAGCAGCAGGGTCACCCAGGGATTTCTCCACGGTCAGAAACAGGAGATACTCTCAAAACCAATGTAAAAAGTGTCAGGTTTGTGCAGGTTTTACAGATTCTGACTCAAGTTCTCTAACCTTTTGCAGAAAACAATTCCCAAGGTATTGCTTTTCACAAGGATAAACAGTGGAATGAAGTAGAGAATTGTCTAAGTCAAGGAAAGGAACAAAGCATGGAAGGGGAACACCTGGAAGAGCAAAACAGGCACACACCAGCCCTTAAAGAACCAATGTCCCAACAGAGATGAACAGATCCAAGTTCTCCCTAAGAGTTAAATGTCACCACCTTGCCTGCCCTGCCAGCAGAGAAATATTAGCTGTGTCAGCGCGAGAGGCAGAGGGCTTACGGAATGGGAGAGGAATGCAGGCTGCAGTGGCACACACGGTGGGGACAGGGACACGAAACCCAGGGGAGTGAGGGTTGCTCACGCTGCCTTTGCCTTTGAACAGGGGGTCAGGCAGGGTACATTTTATGGCTCTTGAGGTTGAAACCTGGGACTACTGCTTTTGTGACCTTAAAGGGACTCTCATTTCAGCAGCAAAGAGAGCTGCTAAGAAGGGGTGGGAGTGCAGGGGCCTGAGCAGATGAGGACAAGCCATTTCCCAGCTCCTGGCAGGCAGCCCAGCCCTACTTTTCAGTGTGTGCAAGTTACACCCATCGAACCCAGAACAAGCGCGTGTCTCTTGCGGGCTGCAGTTGTTGATGGGAGACCCACAACATGGCTACTCCCCCAGCCTGACTTTCCCCAGGCCAGCACTAGGATCTCCCCTCCCTTTCCCAGCTGAAATGGCTTTATACCCCCTCTCTTGCTATGTGCTCACTTTGAACAGAGGCACCTCAGCACCTGTGTTCAGCAACTCTGCTTCAGAACACCTTCCACCCCAAACAACATAGGGGAGAGAAACCAGAGGGATGGACACATCCATGTCCAACCATTGCCTAACCAGGAGCTCCCTGTTACATAGCAACATAAATCCTCCACCTTGCCACAGTACTAAGCCTGGGAAGTGAAACCTTGGGGGCCTGGGAATAAAACCCAACTCAGCCTCCTGCACAGTAGTACAGATCATTATAAGGCAGCCTCTGGGTCAGGGGAGGCTAATTTAAATGAAAAATTACAACTTGTATAACCAGGATGACTGAGAATATTTGATTCATAGAAACATCTTGAAGGGGCAGAGGACAGAGGGACTGCTGCAGAATCACAGGGACACAAGCCACACAATGCAGACAGCAAGGACCAGGGATGCTCAGACATACACATGCACAACCACACACACAAACGCCTTCTCCACCATGCACAAAGGCAGATTTAGGACTTGCAAGCTGAAGTCCTGTGCAGTCAAAAGCCAGCACAAATGTTTGTGACAGTTCCACAGGCAAAGGCAAAAACCGAGTGCAGAGGAATAAATATAGAAAAGTCAGGCAGGCAAAGCAGGTGCTGGCTTGTAAAACCTTGGCCAGAAAGGCTCCCCAGGAGGTTGAATGTAGTAGTTTTGCAACAGCTCCACAGAAAGACAGAAGAGATGGAAAGAAAAAAAAAAGAGAACATGAATGCATATGCATTCTTTAATTGCCATATATAGTATATACAGACATTTGGTATATACACCCCCAAGCTCTCATATGCCACTGTATAGTATATACTATATATGCACTGCCATCTTTGTTTCCATGTGCCTACACTTGTACAGCCTGTGTCTGTGTATGCATTTCTGGTGCGTGCATTTGTCATCACCCCCACGTTGCCTCTCCGTGCATGCTATGACACCACACATCTCTCCACAGAGCGTGTCTAAAGCCTCAGCACCATAGCCTGGGATGACTTCTGGACACTCACGGCCTCTCACTGCTGAGCCCTTCCCCACCAAAACCTCTGGGTGTAAGCAGCACCAGGGAACCATCAGTTCGTCTGTATTCTCTGATGATCCCACTCTCCCTCCAAACTTCAAGAGCCATGAACAAGGTGCCACCATCAGAAAAGCCTGACATCCTTCTTGTCCCTTGTGCCTGTGAGTTGTGTTTACATACCAGTTCTCACGCTGCACAGCCTTACTGGTGGGATGAACTCAGAGCAGGGCGTTTGGAAACACGCAGGGCTCCACCAGACTCACGACTTTGGGTTTCTTTCCCAGTCCTGAAAAGACAGAGACTTGAGTGATGCACACTGGATGGGCTTCTCAACAGCTTGTCTCCAAAGCCAGCAGTTTAACCCACACAATTTCTGGGAAATGCAGCATTTTCTTCCCCAGCTTTCTTAAACAGAAGTGTGCATACTCCTGGATTACTTTCAACACCCTGAAAAGCAAGACTCACCACCTTGAACTGTGCCAGTGACCAGCAATGACCAGAAATATCAGCTGTCAGAGTCTGGCCAACAACTCACACCTCAAGTCACCATTTCTTTACTGCTCTTAATGGCACTGAAAAGGGAGAGGAATAAGGAGATGCCAAACGAGGCATATAATAAGAGAACAGGGTAAACCATCACTCATCTCTGACCTTGGGCGCAGTGAGGGAGCTAGAAGGCACCATTTAAGGCATTCTGAAGCTAATGGGGTTACCACTACTGTGAGCAGAACTACACTACCAGCTCTCCCCCTCAGCACAGCCTTTTTTCTCTGGAGCTCAGTACAATTCCCAGTGGGGACTATCTCACCCTTTCCTGAAGCTGAGAAGCAGACACCACCTTTTCTTGATGTGACCTGCTCAATGTTGTGTTTTCCCCTTCTGCAGATGATGAAGTTAGAGCAGAGGGGACAACCAGGCCACATAGCCACCATTTTGCACGTGGCATGGGACATGCCAGGACACATGTCAGGGTGCATCCTACAGAGACCAGCAGCATCTGAAGCGCACACTCCTTCCTGTCCCCATCAGCCCCTGGCCAGCATCCCGTCCCAGCCCCATCCTGGTCACTCTAAAGCCCTATCTCTGCCCATGACAAGCATAGGCTTGTTATTGCAGCTCCGCAGAGAAAGTTTCTGCTATTTGCTGCTGTCCCTGTGCAAAAGCTCGGTTCAGACTTGTTTGTTGTTGTACCCATGCTGTTTATGATAGTGCATGTGAGCCCACAAATCTATGACAAACAAGGAGGAAAATGTGGTTGGCAGCTCATGGTCAAAGCCTCTCTTCCCTGTCACACAGTGAGATGGCTTCCTGCCCTTCCAACACCCCTTGTCCCCCATGCAATGTGTGAGGCTACAACAGCCAGGACAGTGATAGGGCTTTTGCCTCTCCCAAGCAGTGGCATATGTCCATTGTGCCAACACCACAAGATCACACTTAGCTTCATTCTGACCCAGCTCAGTCCCATGGTCCCTGTGCTGGCACCCAGCCCTGACTCCCCACAGGGATAGGCAGGTCTCAAAGTCCCCACAACCATCAGAGCTCCCTTCAGGTGTTATGAGGACAAAACCAACTGGAAATTGCAGTGGCCTCTCCCACTCACTGCAGGGATGAAGATGAGTAACTGCAGAGGTTTATTGCTGATGAACTCAGCCAAAGAGCGATTTCTCTCCATCCATCAACGAGAAGACAAGTACAAGCAAATATTATGGTTGTGCATGTTTACTTTTCATTTTAAAATGATGTAGAGTTACATACAATTTAGGTCCTTCCCACAGGCTCCTGGCAAAATGCCCTTCAGTCTTATCTGCAAAGGCAGAAGACAACAACACTCCCCTCTGATTTCAACTATTTCAGTTCAGCTCACAACAGCACCTCCAGGAGCTCCAGGTAAGAAATACTTCTTGAGACCCAGTGTGTTTAAAAACTCTTGGCTCAGGATTGTCTCTTATCAGGTTTATCGCACAAAATGTTTACAAGATCAGTGATAGGATTTGGCCAGTTGAACTGCATCATCCTGGCTTTGTTCTCACATCAGCTCTCCCTGTCACCTGTGACTGGGCTTCTTGTAGCAAGGTGAGCAGGACACCACATACCCTCCTTGAGGCATCCAGCTGAAAATTTGCTGTGAAACCACCCTCTGAGCAGCAAGAGGGGCCCAGCACCTCACCCATGCCCAGGCAGGCACTCCAGGCACTGCTCCTGGCAGCACATCTGCAGGTGAGCAGGACAGAGACAGCCAGACTGGTCACAGCAATATCCACCAGAGCCAGTCCATCAAACTCCATTAAAGACAAAATGATCAGAAGCCATTCATTCACTCACTGGCTGACAATACTGATGCTGTATTACTGACAGTAAGAATCAATGTTTCTCAAGAAAAAAATAAATATGAATTTAACACACAAGTACAGAAAACAACTTTTTCTGTTTGCAGATTTAAATCTAAAGCCAGTAGTTTACAATGCCTGAATTTAAGCATCAGTCCTGTGTTATGGCTTGAGTTTTCTTAGATTGTTCAGATTTTTCAGGAACGGACAATGGAAAAACCTCTGCAAGAATTCCAAGTTTCAAAGAGCAGCAGTCAGCACTTTCAGACAAACAGGCGTCCCTAACATAATTCCACAGTGGCCACGTAGAAATGGACGTAACCAGACACCACTGTCCCTTTAAATGAAAAAATCTTACCTGTGAAAATGACTTCAGCTAATTACACTTCTCCCAGAACAGCCTGGTTTGAATGGCATCTGTTTTTTTGACTACTTAAAAGCTGTATTCACTTTTAATCTCCTTTACACTTGAAAGTGTTACCAATATTTAGAGTCTATTTATTACTATTATTATTTCTTAAATCAGCATAGCTGTACTCGTTGAAGCCCAAGTGCAAACACCAGCTGAAAAAGGAGAAAGCGGCCTCGTGCTGGGATCCTTTGTTCCATTCCTTCATGAAGCAGATGGCTCAACCTGACAGCCACAAGGAAAATTGTCATTTTAACTGTTCCAGTCACCAATTTTTAAACACAGACAAGCTCTCAGCCAGTCACCCATCAGCACGAACTGACGTGGGTCCTCCCCACTTTGATTGGCAGGTGCACGAGCAGTTCCCCAGATGCCAACCTCATTCAATCTGACCTTTTCATTTTAAATGAAAACCACTTAAAAGCCTGCCCTGTTCTGACATATGTCTTTTTATGTCTTTCCCACTCTGTGCCAATATATGTGCTATTTGCTGGCCAAAGTTCCCAGACTCAGAAATCTCACGTTATCTCCTGCACTGCCAGAGCCCTGACCCTCAGGCACTCTGGCCACTGCCAGCACTGAGGGAGCTGTCTGAGGTCTTCACATTTTCACACATTGGAAAAATCAGACCCCTTTCATGTAAACCTCAATTTGCAGTCCAACTCTGACTTAAAATTCAGCTCATATGCATTGGTAGCTTTACACCTGAACACAGCCATACCAGACAGGTACTCATCTTTCTACGCTGGGACAGTGACACATGCAAACACAGAAAACTGTTAGGGCCAGATCCTGCATCTGTGCTTCTCAGGTTTCACAGATTAAAATTAAACTGCTCGATTCAACAGCACACTGCTGAAGTTATCTAATAAAAGGATCACAACAAGACAACAAAAGCTGGGGACGTGTTTCCCCGGCTCTGCTGCCAGCACAGCACCTGCTACGGGAGTCACAAATACAAACAGCCCGGCTGCTGCCTTTTGGGGTGTCAGATCCTGTGCTGGTGAAAAGCAGTGACTCTGTGAATGGTTTCAGTCTGCAAGGAAGCACACATCCCTCCTAGATAGCACTCGGGACAGAGCTGCTTCCAATCTCACCACAACCCCATGTGTCAAAATTAGCTATAATGGAGCTTATCACTTCCGAGCTCCTGGTGCAGCCCTCGTCCTGGAGGAAAGCTGATGCCAACCACAGCACAGCCCGGCAGTTCGGGTGAGGAAAATGAGCTCCCATAGCAGAGCAAACTCCCTGGCAGCCCCTGTGTGCTGCAGGGTGCAGACCTGGTGCTGAAAGCATTGCCCCAAGGTCCTCCAGATGTGCACAGTGGGCTTTGGGACCACGATACATATTTTTGTCTTTGCTGTCCCACATGATTTTCAGGTTTGTCCTGGTGTTCATTAAACGTGACTAAAGCAAGAGGGGGAGAATGAGTTAGGAGAATAGGGGGGAAAAGAGAACACTTCAGTACAGCAGCACAGAAGAGATAGGATCCAACTTCCACTGAAGGGATGGCATCCAGCTCCCCCAGAGATTGCTGTGTTATAGGAAATTAAAAGATCATTCAGAGCAGAACAGGCTAAACAGCAGCTAAGGAAGCTGTGAGACAGCCCTACCTACAGCATCCCGGCAGCCAGAGCCACCGGGCCACGATGGTCAGGAACCAACCCAAAAGCAGGACCAGGCACACTACACTGCTGTTATTTTAAATGCCCAAGGACAGCTAGAAAAAAAGGGTGGCTAAGGAACGAGAGGAATCAGCATGTCTGTGCCAGAAAGCCTGCGGGTCCCATGCTGGCGCAACCTTTCAGCAGCTCCCATCACTGCCAGCAGCACTGCCTGTGATTTACATGTCTGTAACTGACACCAGGATTGGATCCCGTATTTTCAAGCACAGACTACTGACCTCATGCTGCTCACACTCCCTCAGTTTACTGAAAGTGGAAGATTTTCAAAACAGCCTCAGTGAGTTTTATTTTCATTTTTTCTTTTATCCCCCACTGTTTGCTGTCTGCATTTCACTAAGAGACACCCTGAGCATGAGGGGGGCACATTCACTTTCTCACTTGAATGCACCCCAGCTTCTTCATCAAAGAAGGACAATCGATCATGCAGTATCAGAGTACAACAGATCCTGGGTTTCAAACAATGGATAACGTTTTTCAACCCAAAACACAAAAAATGCCATTCCCTCACTCCCCAAGGAATGACCATCCTCCCCAGGCAGCACCAGCAGAACAGTGCCCTAACACACCTCTTGTGTTGTAAGGTGCTTGGTCAAGAAAAACACACTGACAGTGCCCAGGAGCACAGGGGAGCAGAGCAGTGCTGTACCCCAAGGCAGGGGCCCAGCCCTGGGTCAGGCCAGGGTCTCCTGCAGCCCACTTCTAAGCTGAAATCTCCTAGAGCAGAGGTGGCACATGTTTGCTGTGCCAAGTCTAAGGAGTTTATTGTAACATTTTATAATAAGGCATATTTTTCCTTTAACCATTTTGGTTTTAAATGGCCAAAATTTGAAGGCAGAGAGCACCTCCTCCTGAGGCTTGCTCAGGTGCCACCACAATGAAACCCATGGCAGCACAGCAGGCCCTCTTATCATGGTCCTTCAAACCATTTGTAAAAGAAAGTTTTAAAACTTAGAGCCTACATGACCAGACAGTCTTCCTGTTCAAGGCTTACATTTTCGGCCAGATCATTTGAAAATAGCAATAGCTGGCAGACAACTGGATTCGATGCTCTTGTGCCCATGTGGTCAGGCTTGCTATTTCTGAAAACATTATAATCCATGAAGATGTTTAAAAAAGCACAATCAACCAGGATCAGTAAATCTCTCTGGTTTTCACCTTTATACCTTAATAGCAAAGGTATTGAAATCCAGGACTGGCCTGCCTCCATCTCAGAACAAATACCTCCAGGTGGGATGAGCATGTATTAAAAAAAATCAACAAAAAACCAAACTTTCTCAGTGTTGCTGCTTTCCAAACAGCTGCTGGGAGAGGCTAAAGAATCATATTCCTTCAAGAAAAAAAGGAAAAAGCTCGGATGGGGCAGAGAGGCCCAGGTAAATGTGGACATGTGGTAATCACCCAGCTGTGTGTGGAGCAGCCTCACCACTGACTGCACCTCATAAAAACATTTCTGTTTTCAGCAAATGTTTTTACTGTCACAAATAGAATAATAGGAAAAAACCCAGGGTTTTTTTGCCTTACAAGAAATGAGTTGCAAGTTGACATTTCCCTCAGAAAGCTCCATTTTGAGAAAGGACCCATTTATTCCAAATATAGATAAAAATTTCTGGAGCAATTCTAACAAGCCCTAATACCTGCTCTTATTACATCTGAAAAGTACGAGGGGCAGAGATGTCTGTGTATGCATCCACCTCCTGAATAAGAGAGTACCATTACTTCCATCACAGATGGGGAATGAAACATGCACAAGATACATTAAAAGGCTAGTTTAATTCCTAAAGTACCCTGACTTCAGCTGGAAGCCAGACTCCTGACTAAATTTGGCCCTTAGGCCAAAGGAATAAAAAAAGAATCAAATAGTAGGAGCAGCACTTGAGGCTCTGCTTTATGCTCTTCCTCCATATGATGGGGAAACTGGGCTGCTCCCACAGAGTCCAGGCTCTAGGGTAGGGATGGAGAAGGACAGTGGTGAAGGTGCTGCCCTTTACTTTGCTGTGGGTGACAACCTGCTGTGACTATCACACTGAGCCCTGGACCTTCACTGCAGACAAAGCTGCTGCCCCTCTCCTTCCCCAAAGGACACCTGAACATCACCACCACCAACCCTGGGGTGTGCAAACCCCAGCCTGACACTAATAACTAGAAAAAAAGGAGAATGAGAGGCTCTCCTGCACTCACAGCAGCACGACAGTGGGAAGTAAAGGCAATCCCAATGCCCCAGCTCAGCAGGACCATGCACATGCTATCCCACAGTTGCCCAGCACCCATCCATCCAGCACAGCGAGCTGCTGATGTGCCTGCACGACAGGACACGGCTCCACGCACTTCCCCTGCATCTCAGGGAAGGACTTGCTCTGCCCCAAAAGGTGACAGAGCCAGGGACAGCACACAGTTGCCTGGCACCCAAGCCCTACACATGTTCCCATCCTGCCAGCTGGAGCTTGGGTACAAGCAAAGGGAAGGTGGCAGAGCTTGGATACCCTTCACTACCGTGTGCAAGGGAACCAGCACACACAGACTTCCATGAGAATTCTGTGGGATATTCTCCCACCAAAGGGGTTTAATTAATTGTTTGCAAAAGCGGACTGTGATTTATCATGTACCTTTTCAGCACAGTAAGGACAAGGATTGTCACATCTTTACTCTCCTTAAAAATAGATGATAAAAAGGATTTAGACCTTCCATGCTGCTGTACCTTGACCTGGAGAAGTAAATACACTGGACTTTCACTGCCTTTCCTTTATTATTTGCCTAGAGCACCAACAATGACTATAAAGTTGCATTCCTGAACCTCTACAATTTGGTTCACTTTGTCTGCATTCCTGTTTCACAGTGAAAAGAAAGAGGCTTATAGTTTGCAAAGTGGCAAAGTTATCAATTACACATCTCCCAGCACCCTTACTGGCTCTCACCGGTGCTCGCAGGGAAAGATCACGCTTCTTACCATGCAACCTGATGGTTTCTCAGCACAAAGTTTTCTTGGCTACTAATTTTCTGTGTTCTTCCAAGAGTTTGCCACGTGGTATCTCAAACCTGCTACACCTGAGCACTGTATTCTCAAAGAGTACAGATCTACTCATTCGAAACATTCACTACAGCGTGTGATCGCAACATCACACCAAAGGTACAAACCACTTGAGACCAGGAAAGGTCTCTTCAGCCTTCTTCTGTCTCACTGTGTGATTCACAGGAGCACCTAACAGCATAACACCATCTTCACACCTGTCCTCACCTACTCCTACCCTACCATACTAAGCTTGTCAGCAGGAATTTTGTCGCCAGCATCTGAAGCCATCATTTGTTACTGAGCCAAGTGTTTTTATTTCTTACTTGGTGATGGGGAAAAACAGAAGGGAACCGTGGAAGCTTTTGGAGGCAAAGATTTCTCCAGGACTTGCCAGACAGTATTTTCAAAGACTGAATTGGCACAGCATCAAGGAAGTCGGCATCCAATGTGCAAGCAAGACCAGCTCCATGACAGCCATCAGCCAGGCTCAAAGAGCATTACTGACTGCAGTCGGGAAAACAGAAGGCGGAGGAGAAGACAGAAAGACAGACTAATACTGCTCCTCTCACAAGAGGTACAGACATATGCCTGGTCACCAGCCAAGAAGGAAACACAGAATAAAATGGGGGGGGACCTTCGTGAGCAACTGCAACATCTTAGGCATCAGTGGCCAAGCACAAGTCAGCACATGCCAAGGCTGACCACACAGCAGCGTGTGAGATACCACACTTGGCCTTCAGCCTAGAAACAGGAGACACACGTGGGAGCAGTGTGGGAAGAGCTGGCAAGCAAAGGCTGTGTCCTATCAAGACTGTGAATCTGCATGTTGCACACAGGGGCTCACAGCAGCCTTGCAAAAGCCATTTGCCCATAGCCACCATATATATAGTTACAACCCCCAGAAACACAGCTGACCTGATCACCAGGTCTTTATCAGCATTCACAGAGACCACAGAAGGTCAAGAGAGCCATCATCCAGGAACAGAGGACAAGCACAGCGAGCTCAAAGGGAACTTGACAGGCCAGAAATGACTGCAGTCACAAAGGACCGGGGAGAACTCGCTCATGTCATCCTCTTTTTCTGAGGCACTCAGAGGCAACAAAGCGTCTGACCTTTGATTAAACCACGCTACTCTCACAAGAGGGGGCGGCTTAGGGGCTCAGGAACTCAATAAGAAACTATTTATCTCAAGGTCATGGGTTCATACCCTCTTCAAGTTCTTTTTTCTTAGTCAATTAAAACAGGAGACTTGATCTGCATTAAAAAAACCCGTTGCTAAGGGCACAGCCAGATACTGCCTCATCAAACAGGCAGATTAAGAAAATACAGCCCCTTTGCTGCTCCCTGCACATGCCACAGCAGAGCACAGCAATTTTGGGAATGCTCCCTGTGCAAAGTGAACACAACTCACTTTTGTACCCAGGGTAGGAAAGCAAAAGGGGGCATCGCAGACGAGCGGACACAGCTGCCACCACCAGCCTCTACAGCAGGTCAAACACATCCATTTCCAGAGCATTATGAATGGAGCTGATCCTGTCCCAGCCTCTGAACCTAGTCCTGAGAGATTCCTGCCCATCCCTGTATCATTCCTTTGAGAAGATGGATGTTCAGCCAGTGACTGTTGCCCAGACAGCCATTCCTCCTACATCAGCTGGTACTCAGAGGCCCAAACCCACCATGAGGTAACAGTTAGGATAAAAAGAAGGCTGGAGAGGTGCTTCTGCTTTTCACACACAGAGCAAACAGCAGTTGCAGAGCTCCAGGCCCTGCTTCCAGGGAGCCCAGCCGCTTCAGATTGGACATCTTTCAGCCCTCAAGCCAGCAGTGCTATCAGTCAACCCTTCCAATTTGCACAGAAGGAGCACAAACACTTGCAAGGACACTCAGAACCAGCAGAAAAAGGAAAGGACCCTCTGACCCCCTCCTGCTGCAGGTACAGTCCTGTCAAGGCAAAAACTTGACAGAAGCAGAGACTGGGCAAACAGAAAGGAAAGGGGGCATCCTCCACTGTAATAGCAGGTCCGACGCAACACATGAATCAAAGTTAATGTGTATTTGAAAAGAATTACTGATAGAAACTAAACTATCAAGGAACTGGGCTTCCTGGTAATGAGCACACACACACACACACACTTCTTGCTCGTTTTTAGCCCATAAAAAGCCAAGATAAAAAACACGCTCTGGCACACAGGGTACACACACACATACACACTTCTATCACCTTTAATGGCTTCCCACCAAGAAAACACAGCCTGGATCCCACATGTAATTATTAGCTTCATAACATTTTTAACAACCCTGTGCTTCTTCTATATTTATCCTTTGGTCCAACAGCAGACAAAGGATTCAAGCACAAATTCCCTGTGCACCAGGATGGAGCCCTCCCATGAATCAGGGTCAGTACAAAGTAACACGGCACAAGCAAGGAGTTTGGAAACAAATAGGAATGTTCTGTTCACCAAAGATGGTAATTGTTTTGGAAAACACTATGTACCCTTTTGGCTTTTAATTAGCAGCAAACCAAGTCCACTGGGCTCCTATGAGTGAGGAACTATTAGAGGTTATAGATCCCCAACCAAGGAAAACAAATCTGTACCAGTCCTTCACCCCCAGAATAACTTCTGATTGTCAAGTACAGTTACCAGGGGGATGAATAGCTTCTCCTGCAAGCTCCTCACTCAATTAAACTAATGCAGACAAAAAGGTTGGGCAGCAGCCGCTGGCAGCACGGGCAGGAGTCAGATGCACACACTTGGTGCAGCGAAGCGACTGCAGCAGGTTCAGAGCAATGAGGGACTGGATGAGCGGCCCACAGCTTGTGTCATCACAGAAGATACCCAAGATTTGTCCTTGAGGTGCTGAATGGCAAAAACTGGTGGGGTCTGTGCCCTGAGGAGACTCCAGGAAGTTTTAACCACACACAGGTATTCAGAGCCATCATTCATATTTCATGGAGACTGATGAAGAACTGAGTGGGGAAGCACCTAAGGAAACTTCTTGATTTATTAGTAATCCAGAACTATCCTACTGCTGCCCCAAGCACTTCACTTAGCAGCCTTATAATTACAACTCTGCCTGAAAAATCAGGACAGCCACCTAGCCAGAGAATGAAATAGAGGCCAGGAGAAATTAATATGATCCTCAGTCCTTCCTGAAGACTTCTTGAATCACAAACTGGAGAGTTCACAGACAACTCCAGAATAACTCGCCACTTTCTTGTCCTCAGAGGTGTTAAAACTTGCAACTAAATGCTGACATTTGGGGAAGGAGAGGGAGGCATGTAAAGGATACAGGCCAATCAGGAGCTTCATGACTTCACATGGAGGTGGGCACATCAGCATATGGACAAAGGCAGGCAGCAAACAAAATCCACAGCTCCCTCCTTTCAACTAGACTTTATTAAAGTGGGAGTGTATAAACATACTGCTAAATCCCATTCTGCCTCACAAACTAAAGGAAGTTGTGTCTTCGATGTCAATGGAAGCCCAGCCCAGCCCTCAAACACTGTGGCAGAGCAGCCTGAGGCAATGGCAGCAGGTGCCCTGCTGAGCTGAGCCCACACAGCCACCAACACATACAGCTCCAATGGGATCTTCTAGCAGGTGTTACTGGAATCCTGGGCATCTCTCTAGCAAAGTGCAATTATATTTAACTTCCTTATGGGCTCTGGAGGCTGCCAAACATCTGTTGGGATTAGCTGGTTCATGGTTAGGAAGAGCACACAAATGCTAGAGTAAGGAAGGGGCTGGCCTATTTATGGATGTGAATGCTGGACCAAAACCCAAACCCACACACTCTATTTGCACATATGGCTGTATCTCCCCTGACACATTTCACTGTTTTAGGATGGAGGCATGAGGTGTCCCCTACAGCTTACAGCCTGCTTCTGGTCACTGATAACTTCAGGGAGTCATACTGCTCCCCTCCTCCACTTCACCCCATCCATGCACAAGTGACTTTTGCTAACAGGCTGGGCCAGGGCAGCCCTACCAGGAGCCCCCAGATCTGGGTTGCCCTTTGCAAGGGAAAGCCACCTTCTCCCAAGCTCCATCCCACGCTCTGGAGTGCTACAGATCACACTCACAGCCCACAGACCTCCAGCAGGCTCCCAAACACCCAGATGCAGCTGATCAGCCACCCAAATTCCTCGTGGCAAGGGACTTTACGAGTTTCATGTTTCTCTTGGGTGCCCCTCCCTCACACAGAGGCCTCCTGTGAGTAAGGGCTGAGGAATGAGACAGCGAGTATGCACAGCTCAGAAACTGCAGTGATAAACAGCCCTGAGGGAGATGAACTCCCCAGGAAGGATGGGAAGAGCCCAAGTAGGTTCCAGATTGAACCGTGCCCATTTGTTAAAGAGACGTAAGTGGCGATGGCTTGCAGGGGCAGAGCCACAGCAGCTGTTCCCACGATCCAGAATTGCTCTGCAATTCCAAGTCCTACAAGTTGCAAGTCCTACATGTATACTCTGCTCTGTCAGAAGCTACTGTTTCCCTTTCCTCCACACATTTCAATACTTATCAGGTCTTTAACTTAGTCACGTTCTGCTAATAAGCACGCTTTACATCCTTTTGATCTTTGCTCAAAATCAGTCACAATGTTCGCAAGTCAATCGTTCAGCTCTTCTCTCGCCATTCTTCACCTCCCTGGGCAGGACCGCCTCAGACCCAGAGGTCACTTCATGGGTGCAGCTTGTGCTCTGTGCTTGGGTTCACAGGAATTTGATGCACACTGTTTGCCAGACTCACAACTTTCCTTCAGGAAGCAAAACAAATGCCAGGCCCAGCCCAAGATGCTACTGGTCAAATTTAGAGATATGGAAAACACAAGAAAATGTTGGCTATGGGATATGGAAGCAAAAACAAAGGACAAAAGGAACCCAAGAGTACACCAATACCATACCCAGAATTACTCATGTCTTTCATTAGATGGATAGGGCTTGTCTTTCTGGAGATCAAAAGCATCTGGAATCACTTTCAGTCTACATCAGGTAGAATTTGCACAACTAAAACACAGAAAATATATTCCCATTCTAGCAGGTGCCTCTGCTGAGGGAGTTGAAACTAAATGAGATGAGCCAGTGACTTTCTGATAACACAGCTACCTTTGCACATCCATCTCCACCCATGAAAGTGGGCACACCCTTAATCAGGCATGAATCAAATCAACTGAGATGCAAGAAATTTATCAAGAGCTGTTGCAAAACCCATCAGGTTACTTGTGCTTCCCTGCATTTCAAGGGACTGGGAATAGCCAACACAGGCAGACAGATGCCCTGAAGCCAACAAAACTGGAGCAGATCACTTTCACTCCGACTTCTGGCACTTGTCAGCATAACCCAAGACCTAACATATCACCTCAGGTGTGCAAATGAATACAGACTGGAGGCTTGGGCCATGGCATCCAGTGAAGCAGGGTGATGTGGATGTGAGTATGAAAGCCCAGAGAGTGGTCTGACCCCAGAGAGGGTGGGGACAAGCAGCACAGATGATCACTGTAATACACTGGAGCATTCCTCCCTATCCTATCCCCGGGTAGAGCACAGAAAAGCAATACACCCAACAATGGAAAGGTGAGGTGATATCCCTCTATCCTCAGAGACATTCGATACCCAGCTGTAGGAACAGTGCCCACAACACACTGCCTGTAGGCTGTGTGCGCAATGGGGCATGGAGTAACTAACTTCATCCACAATGACTTATAAATGACAGACCCTGCAGGGATCCTTGTGCACAGTAAGGCAAGGAGCCCTGCTCTTATACCTCCTTCTCCCAGGCTACGATGCAGTCCTTAAAAATTTCTCAACTAACTTCCCCAGCCTCCACACATCCCAAGTTCACAGTTCTCCCACACAACAGAGCAAAACACACCGTGCCAAGCCGTGGAAGGAGGCACACAGGCACTCTGTGAGCTGCCATCCTTTCACCCAGACACTTCAAGGACCTCGGTGGGTGGAGTGCCTTAGAAAGACATGCTCATTTATATTGTTCTAAGTTCACCTACTGCTCTGCCCACTTTCCCAACCCTCATATGCAGAGGGAGAAACTCAAAGAGGTGCTACATGCCAAGAACCCCATGCTCATTTCTGCAGCAACACAGTGGTCCAAGACATCATTCCTAACTCGCAAAATATGCTTCTGCCCCATAGTCCTTTACTTAATGCCACTGTCAAAAGCCTGCAAATGCCTGCACCACTCACAACAGGATCTCCTGCTCTGTATAAGGCTTACCCTCCACTGCAGTGAGGCTCTGGTCACCTGGCATGCTACAGTAGGAAAGAAGCCTGACATCCCCACTTCTGCACTTCATTTGTTCCCCATCCGTCTGCCTCGGGAACAGGTTAGGATTTGAGCACAGGACAGTGCTAAAACACTCGCTTATCTTCAGGCACACAAGTAAATGCAGAGTTCAGCTGGATTACTCATACACTTGAATTTCAAACTTACTATGCAGAAGGTTCACCAAGACCTCCTTAAATGGCAAAGATGCAATGCCGTGTTTTCCAAGCTCAGCTCTGCATCCCAAGGAACTCAAAAAAGAAATGGATTATCTGAAAAAGCACCAAAGTGAAACTGTACTAAGGAAGGCATAATTCTCATTCTCCCAAAAAAATAGCCTGCAGGATCAGAAGTGATGAATAAGTTTTAAAAGAAGCTTCAACTACCGTGAAAAATGTCAGTCACATTGTACATGAGAAAACAAGTCACTGAGGAAGAGTCGAGCAGAGATGTGAAGTCCTCATTGCTTCTACTCCTTGAAATATGTTTTTATATATCAATACTCCCCGGACCTTAACCATCTCTGTGGCTCATTTCTAGACCTCCTCACCACCACATTTCAGTTCCAACAACATTAAGCTGCTCTAGCCTCCAAATGTCAGAGGCAAAGACTAGCTTCCACATTAAGCTAGGTATTGTAATACTCATGCAAGGTAAACACAAGCTTTGCCTCCACTCAAAGATAATGACGATAATGCATAAGAGGCATGTACAGCAGGAAATATGGGAGAAGATAAGCATAAGTGCAAGGAACAGTTCAGAGTAATCTCCAGAGTTGAGCAGAAAGGATGTTAACTTCAGTCTGTAATTACAAACATTCTTCCCAACCATTTCTTTGCTTTATTATGAGTTATGACTGTACATTTAAGAGAACAGCCCTGGTCTAACTCCATGATTTCAGTGTCAAGGGTGATGTGAAATAGCTAGTTTCAGGCCTCTCCAAGCCTCAGTGTCCCACCAGTAAAATGGCAAGAATAATTTTCCTTCACATTGGGACGGCACTACAAATATCCAAATATCCTCCAACTTTCAAAGTGCTCCAATGAAAGAGCAAAGAGTACTCCAGAAAAATACAGAAGAAAATTAATAACTCTGCATTCTGTCTCGAGTTTGAACAGTACATGGTAAACAAGGCTTGAGGCCACACACTGCACAAAGAGAAAAGCAAAGGAATAGATGCTCATTAAGTATCACTTTCCACTCTGGACACAAAGAGTAGGTGCTCTGGCAATTAAGTGGCTATATCATAATACCTGCTTGCAGGGGAGGCTGAAATTAAGGTTTCAAGGACCTTTGTTCTGGCATTTCTTAGCTTTGGAGCACTTGGACTTTCCAACTTTAACATCATTCTTTTAACAAAGTTCACAGTATGAAATCAAGTACAAGTTTGCCACGTGGCTGCCACAATCACTATCCATTTTTTTCTGAGGATATCCAGATTATAGGCTTATCTTGGCCACACTAATACCTTGAGGTATCTCTCAAGATTTGCCCAAACCCACGATAAGCAAATCAAGTCTCTGTCTCGAACAACGAGGTGTGTCAAATCCAAGCCAGTCGATGTCCTTCAGCAAAGAGCTTGAACAGGAACTTCACAGGCACCCAGCTAGTGAGGCAGTGACGATGCAGCAGTTGGAGCTACAACCACTTATCAGCTGCTAATTCAATCACTCTCCCAACCCAGCCGCTGCTGCCTGCACTGTCTGGGAGACTCCTTGCTTTCATTCATGCCTCACTAAGTGGAGTAATTCAAATCTGTTAAGGTGAGGTAATAAACTGCTGAAGCAGAGAGCTCCTCAGGGTACGTGCACACAGCACGTGTAAAATGAACATGCACATTACTGACACAGAAACCACCCCAGCGGGGTACAACCACCACAGCCACTGCAGCAGGACCACCCACAAGTCACCTGTAACAACACCCCAACATTCTCCGCCCAAGAAGAAAACCTCCACCAACCCAAATTCCATGCAGCAGCCACACCGCTGAAAAAGCCCTACAGGAGATACTTAAACATAACAGAGCCAAATTTCAGGTAAGGATTGAAGCTGGACCATTTCTACCCCACTACACAGTGCAACCCTATCCCACTCCATGGGGCTCCACAGATCCTTTTTCAAGGCCTGTAGGACAACCTGTCAATTCAGCCTCCTCTATCCCACCTGCCTTTGCCCAGCTGTCTGGGCTAGTCTCACAACTGAGCAGCTGCATCCTGGCTCCTCGGCAGCATCCCAGCCCCACAGTCCTGACACAGGCTCTCCACATGAGAAGAGATCAGAAGCAGAGGGAGGACAGGAGATGACTGCAGCTCCCCACAATGAGATCAAGTGGCCAAAAAAAAAAAAAANTGACGCATAAATAAGACCTGACTGTGCAATTCAGAGCTAACAGGGTAGTTTACTAAATGTTAATTAAATCCTTAGTGCCTGTTACTCCAGTCATGGAGATCAACTTATTTTTAAATTAAATAAGCAGTAAATGCTTAGATGAACTTCTATTAAATTTCACCCAGTGAGTGAAGTATGTGGGGCTTTTAATAGACATTAAACAAGATAGTTATGGCAAGTTAGCTGATACTCTATTACCCAAAGATAATGGCCATATTAAATCTCAACTAACTATTCCACTGGCAGCACAATCATCCAAGATTTGGTGGAAGTTTTCCTGCCTTGAAGCATCACTGAGCAGCAGGAGCAGGGGGAGGAAGGCAGCCAAGATCTGAATGGCACCTACTTAGAGGGTGCTCATGTGCATAAACTCTCCTAGACAAGACAGGATCCCTCCCAGCCAGATCTGCAAACCCCAAAGAGGGTTGATGGGCTATTACCCAGCAACAAAACTGGCATAAGCCAGAGACCCTCATGCATCCCGCCCTGCCTCCAAACCAACCTAAGCAATTTATGGTTGTGCTGAGGAATCACAGAATTCCAAGGTTCCCTTATGCCATCAAGGGCAACAGAAAACATCCTAACAATCTGCAACACTCAAAAGCTTATAACTTTGTCTAAGAAAAGGTTATCAGCAGCCCACATCTCCACCGATGTTTGTTTTCCTTCTCTGAGCATATTGTGATAGTTTGGAAGTTCTTCTGACTCACACGTGTGTGTCACTGTCACCCACAGATCCCAACAACAGATACTGACAGTCTAAAATGACAGAGACTTGCTGACAGTGACTTAAAAATTATCATTTTCATGCCAGCTCTTGCAGTAGCTCAGAATCTGACTGAAACCAGCTCTTGGGAGATCAAAACAGAATCTCCACTGAGTTGTCTCTACTGATAACCTTAATTGCAATGATAAAGTGTGGGTAATGGGTTTTAGTTTTTTTCATGTTTGGACTGGAAAACATCACCAGCCCTACATGGCCTGCCATGCCCAATAGCAGGATGAATGAAAAGAACCGACTTCGTTAAACACTGCTTCTCAGGCAGACATAAGCTCTCAAAAGCTTTAATGTTTTGTGGGGTTTTTTTCTGGTCTGTGGTTTTCAGTTTGATTTGTTGTTTTCTTTTCTCTGTTTGTTTCTAGTTTGCAAAACAAAGAGCTTCCTAAATCAGAAAGAGGAAAACAATGAGTTCTTCAAACTTTACTGATGCTCTCCTCCAGCACCCCATTGCACACATGGAGACCAAACACAATCTCTCCAATCCCTCCTCTGGAACCCTTGTTTGTAAAGTTATTTCAAGTATCTTCCTCTATATAACCCACGCTCTTTAAAGGCATTGTTCCTTGAGAATCTGTGCATCAGATAACTCAGATCCTTTCATAAGTTATGGTTTCTATCTCCTTTGCTCCCTCCTCCTCTGTTCTGGCTGCAATTGCAGTAAACTCTCTAGCTTTTCACAGAATTACGCTGCTACAAGAGCAAAGGGAGATGAGGAAGCTAACTGTGGTGAAGACTGGCTGTGGAGGACCTTGTCTCACAAACAGGAGCATCACTGTCACACTCACATGTGCACGCAGCACACACAGATGATGAATCACAGACTTCTGCTGGGTGACATGGACTTTGTATTTGTCTTACTTCCCTGAGGGTTTCTCCCCATCAAAAACGAAGTACCTAAAAAGCACACACATACCTGAAGAATCATAGAATATCCTGATTTGGAAGGGACCTACTCTTGGCAAGTGTGTATTTCTTCGTCATCCTGATGCTATCTTTAAAACCTCTCCATGCATTCACAGGCACTTAGCTCCACCTTAGCAGGGCTGCCACAGACTGGACAATCAGTTAAAGGTGAAATGCAGCATCTGGGGCCAGCCAGAGCAGAGTGTGCAAGTGTTTCTCAAAGCCATGTCAGAGAGAGAAGAGCTCAGCAGGAGAAAGGCAGAGCTGTGTGGGTCAGGCTTTCAGAAACTTGAGGAACAACAAAACACCACTGAGGATGTATTGCTCACACAACCACGATGGGCAGAGCAATAGAGAAACCACTGCGGGCACCCTGAGGGTATTTGTTTCCACAGACACACTGAAACCGTGTTCTTGGAACAATTTGTCATCCACCCAAGCTACTGCTTTTCTCTATCTGTGTCTATCTAGTGTCAGACTGAGATGCTTCATGGAAACCCACATGAAACTGTTTCTTCTTTCCAATTAGATGTTTACGATACAATGGGCACCACCACGAGTTGGTACAACTCTGAATGTACTCAACACTCATACAACCATCCCATCCTCTTTTCAGACTTGGCTAAACTCTTGTTCTCAGCAAAATTCTGCAAGATAAATGCCACCATCAGTTACACTGAAAAGCACTTAACTTTCTTCTTTTTTAATCCACCACATTCACCTTCGTTTTCATTTGTACAAAGGAATAGACATCCCTTTTCAACACCACTCACTGTTTCTCTGACACCTTTCTAACATGTATCCTTTTAATAGGAGTGATCCCATACTGCTCATAAAACTCCCTCAGGTTTTCCAGCTCCCAGCCATTCTTACTATCCCTCTCCAAAACTGCATATATGAAGTTTGACTGATCACAAGGGTATTACTTAAATTTTATAGTAAGGCATGTGGACACAAGCAGTGATTTTAACAAACAAGGCAACAGCCAGGCTTCAAAATAGAATGTTCTGCTCCACTCTGAGCATGAACCCCCGCACCATAATTCTTACTAGGAGCTATAATTAAAAATACATACTGATGATAATATATGTAAAAAACACTCCAGCTCCATTGAGACTGCAGACAGCACTATTAAGGACCTTGCAAAACTCACTAATCCAGCTTTGGAGCTTCATCACTGAACATCCCAGAGAAACAAGTGCTTTAGCAAGGGATACACACCTGAATCTGCCATTACACTGCTACAAAGCTTGAATTACACTGCACCAGTTCCTCATTGTGCCCATTATCTCACTAATACCGCACAACTGAAGGTGTTTGTCAAAGGAATACAACTTGGAAATACAATGTACAAATTTCCAGGAGACAAGACAGGTAAACTAACCACGATTCCCAAGATCTGAAAATCACTTCTGACCTGCCAGTCTAAAGCCAGGCTTTTGCCAGTTTTTCCTGGTTTCACAACAGCACAGCACAGACAATAACGTTCAATACTTTTATCCCCTAAAGCTGGGTGACTCTTCACCAAACACGAATAAGAGAAAGGATTCATAGAGCTGGAACCCACACTGAGATGGGCATGCCCACCAGCACCCTGCCCTGACATCCAGGCTGATCTCCAAACATGTTCCAAAGGTAAAAAATCTCACCTCTGTGCAACAGGAATTGGAGTTTCTCTCCCAGCTCCATAACAGCATCTCTGCCCTGCTAGTACCAACCACATCAGAAAATCAGGACTGGCAAGACAGAGACAGCTGTACAGTGAGAAAAGCAGTGATTCTCACTGACCCAGGCACCATGGAGACTGAACATCAGCAATTCAGAGCAGCTTGGGGCTGCACCTACAGAAGCTTTGATGAGACAGTTTTAGCTTCTTTTTCCTAGACATGTCCTTCATTTCCACCCAGGAGCTCACCCAGGCAGCACACAAGGGCTGCATGCCACCAACCAGGACTGCCAGCAACATGGGACACACACAGCCAATGTGCCCACAGCCATACAACACGCAGGGTGGGAGTGACTTTTGGAAAGCAGGTCTCCTACCCACTACACAGCATGTCTCTACAGGACCATTACTGCTGCTGTGCTGGACCCAGGTGTCCCTTATCTGGCAGTTTTTCCCAGCCTACACAAGCTGAGCCAGGTGGAAAAAGAAAACCTGAACGAAACAATTAAAGGAAAACCATCTATGAAACCACAGTAACAGGCCTGAAGGGCCCATTAGCAGCACCTGCACCTGCAAAGTTAAAGGCAGGATTTGACAGGGAGGGTAGGAGCCTGCTGACAGGTGGTCACCATCCACACCATGAGCTGCTGATGGCCCATCCTACAGGGCAAAAACCCTCCAACAAAGGCTAAACAATTGAAATAGGGGAATAACAGAGCTAATAAATTTAGGAGCAATAGGCTGTAAGGTCATGGGGTGGGTACAGCCAGACAAACGAAATCAACAGGCAGAGAGAAGTTTTCAACAATAAATCTTTATCCTCGGACACATATATTTCCCAAGGGAAATCCCAGAGTACTGTTTAGCCTTGTGTGGGCCAGTCCTGCTTCAGTAACAGTGGGGATAATTAGAAAGTCCCCCACATCCCTAAACCGTGCTGCTGCACAGCAGGCTGAGCTACACACAGGACAGCAGCCAACATTTTTCAGCAAGAACACAGCCACATTATTAACATAGAGATGAAATGCTGTGTCCTCTTCCCCAGCTCTGTGTGTTCCCATACTTTCCTAATATCCCACTTCTCTAATTACTTGGTGAGCCAGCACCTGCTGTATCACCCAGCTCCCAGGCACTACCCTCTCTCAGATCTTGCCCCTGAAATCATTCCTGGAATGTACAAGCACAAACTCTACAGGTAAGTAAGTTAATGGAAGCAAAGAAATCCTGGAATGTGACCAAAACCACTTGGGGCTTCTACGTGAGACCTTCCTTTTTTGCATGGGTCAAAACCCCTTTGTGCAGAGGGAGCAAGGTGTTGCAGGTGTGCAGGGAGACACAGTAGCAGGTTTTATAGCTCCTGCAAGCTCCTTAAACTTTTGTGTGCCAATTGCCTAACCAAACAGAAAGAAACAGACAGGAAACTAACCCAAGAACAACACAATTGGGCTAAAAAGTCAATTCCTACAGGTGTAGGAAAAAAGAAACAAACAAAAAATAATGAAAACAGAGCAGGAGAATGCAACTCTTGTTTGTTTCAGCGGCAGGGCCAAGCTGTACCTCGAGGTACAGGCGGCAGAGCAATTAGGCAGGAGTTGCTTCATCAACGCCTCGTCGGGAGCACTGCCGGCTTCCCAGCACAGCCCCGGGGCGCGGGGAGCGCTCCTGAGCAATAGCA
>VXBQ01005610.1:1595370-1749214 GCA_013400175.1 Phainopepla nitens
GGCCGGGGCGGCCGCACGGCGGGAGGGGGCTGCGCTGCGCCGCGGCTGGGGTGGGGGAGGCGGGCGGCAGCGGCTCCCGCTACCTGGGCAGAGGGGAACGGGGCTGGAGGCGGCCCCCACCCTGTGAACATCACCTTCCTGCTCTGCATCCCGGAGCCAAGGGAGCCTTAGGCCCAGAAATGCACCCTGTGCCTTGCAGGATCCAACTTCTCACAGGGAAGTTTTGTCCAGGGCTCCTTTGGATTCTTTGGTGCTTCTCCAACCAGCTTTTAATCTGTTGTTCCCTAACTGGGGCAAAGAACAAGGTGAGGGGAGGTAAAAGGTGCAGGGAGTTCCAAAGGAACTGTCTGTTCACAGATTCTAAACGAGACTTGTTGAGAATACTAAGGAGAGGGGGAAGGGAAACTATTTCTGATTGCTTTCTGTTTGATTGTTTTGTGGCTATTTCTAAGGACTGCAATTAAAATAAATTGGGATGTTGAGTGTGATTGTTTTTATAATGGAATGTTACCCTTTAAGTAGCTGTTCGGTATCTGCATCTACCCTGAAGGGGAAGACAGAAGGGTTACACTGTGTTCAGGCTATGGAGGGGAGCGTTGCCAAGCCTTACTCATTTGGAAAGAGATTTCTGGGTCAGTTTTTAGGCACTTCAAATGTATTTCATTTTTAAAATAAAGGGCTCTGGTGTGTGCTTTCAGAAGATGTTTACATCTTAGCCCATTACCAGCTTTAATGTCCACAGTCAGTGCTTGACAGCCCCAGGAGGGCAAGATTGCGCTTTTGGACACAAAAAAAAGGACAGTAAGTGCCTAAAAGACTTAAGCTGTAGCAGAGAATTGTGATTCAGCCTCTCTCCACCTTCCCTGGCTGCCAAAACCAGTGTACTTCCCAATCAGAGACCCCAAGAGATTTCACCCCACCCTGGCAGATCCCTCAGAAGGGAAAGCATGGCATTTCCCAAATTTAGTCCTCAGAGCAAAGCCCCCATCTAGGGTTGATGTGGTGTCCTGCACTGTGTACCAGGGGTGTACCCTGTCTTAAGTAGGAAGAAAAACCCCCCCAGGAAAGGGGCCTGCCAGGGCCAGATTGTCTCCTTAGAAGCACTGTAGCTAAATCTGCTTGAGCAGTCCCAGCTGCAGGTGTTTTCTAAGCATTAAGACTGTGACTAGAAATATCCTAGCCTTGTCCTAGCCGCCTTCCTGGTGTTTAAACCCTGCTGAGATCCTAAACCAAAGGTGAGTGGTGCATGAGTCACCAGGGCCACACACCGTAGGTGTTACCTAGAGAGCCAGCAGTGCTCTGTGAATGTGGCCTCTTGTGAAAGACACGGGCACAGCTGATTTCCAGATGGAAGAGACTCTGTAGCACCAGCTCAAGCTGAGCAGCCAAAGCCTTTGCCTGAGGCCCTGTAAACCCAGGTTCAGTTCTCTCCTGCAGAACCTACAGTTCAAGTGTCTCTTTCCAACTGAGTGCTGGGCTGCAAGGTCATGCTCCTGCACTGCACCCCGAGGACAAATCACAATGGGATTTTCTTCCACCAGGAGCAGGTGGTCATCACCAGGGGTTTCCTGGCACCCATGTCTGTCAGCTTCAGCATGGTGGAGCTCTTGATGGCAGATATACACAGGAACTGTTGTGTTTTGGTTTTTTCTTCAAGTTTTCTTGCAGAGCTGCAACAGCCCTTGTGTTGTGTCAACTAGAGGAAGTATATGAACACTAAAAAAACCTCTTTGGCCCAAGATGAGAAACAAGTATTCTCCATTTAGTATTTCAGACAAAACCAGTGGTCAAATATTTTCCTGGTCCCATATCCAACAACTATTGCTTCTTTATCCATCAAGCTTATGAAATTTACCACTGCTGTTAACAGAAGATAGAATAATGTGCCCATCCATAACAGCCTCCTTTAAACGATCCCAGAAGTTTTAAGCTTTGAGCCTTCAGAGTTTGAGATGGTAACTACTACTACCTCCATTTTGCTGGTAGATGAACTGTGACTAATCCTCTGCAGCACAGCAGCAGAAGTTTGATTTGCAGCCCATTACCCTCGTAACGTGCTGCCCAGAATGGTCACTGCCTTGTCAAACACAGCATGAATTTTTTTGTGTTTTTTTTTTCAGTTTCCTATCATGACCAATATCATACACTTTTGAAATGAAAGTAGAAAATTCAAGGTGTTGAGCCTGGCTGTGAAAATCTGCTCTTTGCCTGGAAAGAATCAAAAATGCTGGCAAACATAAAATCATTCCGTTGGTAATATCTACCGCACCCTGACCAAAGCAACAAAATGAATTAAACAGCAAAAAACTGAAATGCCTGACATTGCATAGGCCAGTCAGGAGTCAGGAATACAGGAGTCAGCCTGGGCCAGTATTAATTCAAGGAAATTAAATTTTTTTGTGTTTGAGGTGCACAACTAGGAGATTGGAAACTTGGCTTCTGGTCCTACTTTCCTTGTATTGTGTGACTTTAGACCAGTCAGTTCACCTTCCCATGTCTGGAGGAGCCCTCAGAAACCCACAGCACAAGGTTTGGAACAGGGAATGACACACCATGACCGCCTATCACACCCCATTCTGTGCAAAGTTACGAGAAGTCAGCAAGTGAAACCTTGCTTTTCAGAGTCTGGGTCTCTCCTTTTCAGTGAGATTTCATATGCAAAAAATCACAAAACAAAAAACTCAGGATGGGAAGAGCACTTAGGAAGTCACAGGGATTCTATCTCTCAGGCCATAAAGCAAGAGCAGTACTGCCTAAACTGTACCTGAGAGGGATTCACCTACCCTGCGCATAAGAATATCTAGAGGATCTATTCCAAAGCTTCACAGTTGGATATGTTTGCTTTAACCCAAGTCACTTTTGCTGCAAGTCAGATCTTAATCAGATGAAGTTGTGGGGAACTGACATATTCCCTCACTAGCAACAATTCCAGAACAACAGGAAAGTCGCCCACCTGGTGAACTAATTCTTCTGGGGGTAAAAGCCAAAGAGGCTGGAAAACACACTAAGTATGTGTTTTTGGGAGAGCTGCCACCTAATTTACAGACAAAGATCAGATGCAATCAGTGTTAGATCTACTGGAGACTCCTCTGCCCCAAACCACAGCACTTTTCACTCGACTCACCAGGGGAACACGTTTCCACCAAGACATGCAGTGTCACACTTGGCCCTTCAGTCCCCAAAGGGTATTCTTGGAAGCACATGCAAAACCTGAGCTCACAGCAATAGCATTCCTGTGGCACTGGGGAAGGAATGAGGAAACACCAGCATGGATACTAGGCAGACAGGAGAGAAAAGACTCATCCTGCAAGTCTGAATTAATTTCCAGAGTGCTTGTTTCTGATTGAGAGATACACGCGAGTGCTGCCTGGTAGAAGGAATCTAGAAACAGCAGTGGGGCCAAGCTTTGTCATTCCCCACTTAGCAGGTATGTTTGCACCCAGACAGGAACGAAAGACACAGTACTGAGCAGGCTTTAGTGACTCAGAGATCTCTGACAGCAATTGAGACTGGGCCAAAACCCCAAGGGAATCTTCACTGATGAGAAATACAGTTGCCAACAGACTCCCCAATTTGCTGTGAGTGTATCAGAGATAGTGACCATCATCAAACCCTCCATCTCTGTGCACATCTTGGAGTTACAAGTGGTTCACAAGAACCACTTGTAACTTGTAACCACTTGTAACTTGTTCACAGTTTTACCTGGTCATCAGTCCTGATGGCCATATTATTTCACTGTTGGCCATGGTGAGTTTGGGGTAGCTCAGGAAAATATAAACCTTCCTACAAACATTTTAGGCTCTGCTCCCTGCTCTGCTCCATCTACAGTCTAGGCCATAGTTGCCTGTGCCTCAGGAATGGTAAAGTTTTGTAAAACTACTATATTCCAGTGCTGAGAAGTACAGTTGAGCAATGTGCTAGTGTAGTATACTTCATTTTAAGGACATGCTTAAATTCAATTTGAGCCCAGAGAGATTTCAGCTTAGATTTAAGCATTCCATTGAACAGGGTGGATTTAAGGATTGAAGTGTTTTGTTAGACTGTATCTTTGGTTAATGAGAAAGGAGACTTGCTAGTGCCTAGAAGAAAGAACTGCCTGAAGCATTTTGGCACATCCCCAACCATTACTAGCACTACTCCTTTTTTCTAATGAATATTGATGAAATTAACACAACAAATTGGTAAAGAAGTTGATAATTTCATTAACAATCCTCACTCTCTGGGTCTCAGTTTAGTGGGGGGTGAAAAGCAAACTTCTAGTATCTCATCAGAATGATATGTAATAATTAAAGCAGAAGCCACTAGACTTTGTATTTTATACCATCTGGTATCTTACACAGTATCTCACTAATGGTAAAGGTCTCATGTCCAGATTTGAGCACAGAAATCATGAGGGCTTTGCTTTACAGGAAGAGAATCAGTTAAATACTTTACAGAGCCTACACTGAATAAACAAAGTACCCCAGTCTTAAAAGAAATGCTTGTGGTAACAAAATATTTTGGGGGACATTCTTGCATGGGCTCTGACCTCCCTGTTGAGAATCAAAGTGAAAATATTGAATGTATTAAGCAGATGTCTTCTCCTAGTGACAGCAAGATGAGCAAAGACAGCTGGTTAGAAGAACAACAACAACAAAAACACATCATCATTCCTGCTTTGGCTCCAAAAAATCTTGGACTTGTTGTCATGGAAGAAAGCTATATATGTAAAAAGCCAAGAAAGAGAAAAATATTATTGAATCTGGTAGCATTTTAGTGAATGTGCTGGAAATAACTTAAGTAGGAAGAAAAACTGGATACACTCCATTGTTTATTAAAAGAATGCCTCTTCTTATTTCCACAGGGACCTATAGCCTATATAGGCATTAACACATTTGCAAGATACATATTTTAAATATGTTTCTTCATTCATCAATCTTAAGGGCTCTTTTACTAAAGTAAATAGACTTACAGCACATAGAAATGTATACAGCCACAAAAATATTATCTCTGCAAGCTAAAAATGCCAACTGTGGATTTTGTCTGTAACTCCTTCTATCAGGGAACATGGGTATATTACAGAGACACCTAGAGAGATCTTAAATATTAGGAAGGGAGAAGATGTGAAAATTACACTCCCTTGGTGAAACACAGGATAAATAATTCACAATGAAAAAAACAAAAAAGAAAAAGGAAACCAAAATTAAGATATGAAGAGCTATTCTGGATGAAAATCAGTCTGAACCGTGTTGAACAACAGATCCAAGAGGAGTTTTTTGGCAAGACTGCAAAATAAGCCAGTGACCCTCTGGCCTCCCTGCTCGGAGGTAGCATATTCTCTCTTGATAGTTTTCATCTGAACAAAACCTGATTTCTGTGCTTGACCCCTGGACGTTTCCATTTCCTTTTCTGTGCCTTTGGGCAGACTTGAGCGAAGAACAGGATCGATGAGAAGAGTTTAAGAAATCAACAGCTGTGCAGTCGGTAATGGCAAAGACAAGTAACTCGAGGTGGATGTTCCAAGAGGACTAGGTAGCCCAAATCCCATGGTGCCATCAGACAGTGCCCTATGTAACAGCAAAGCTCTGGATTTGCTGGCTCAGGAGGTGTCCTCCATGGAGTGCTTCAAAGCACCTGTCTCCTACAGAGGTCCTAAATGATTTAAGGCCTTGAAGAAGCAAGAGGTTAATTTGGCTTATATTAAAGATATATGCAAAGAAAATTATGGAAAGAAAATTATTTACTTTGGAAAACAACTGCCTTGAGAATTGAGAGCTATGACCAATCTGACATACCAGCTTGTAAACAGAGGACAATGAAGTCAACAGGAGAGGACATGGCTGTTGGGTCTCCAGTTTCTGGCTGCCAGCTTTGCCCTTTCTCCACCAAGTGATTAGGCAGTAATAGTTTTCAAATGCAAATTCTTTTATTTACATAATTTTCTATAAAGAAAACCAGGGTTAAGTATGTGGCTCTGCAACAGAACAGATGTGGGACTTGGGGAAATTTGCAGCTTGAACTGAGCTGGAAAAGCTTCCACCATTTGCCAATATATTGGAGAGTCTGGAATCTTTCCCATCTCTACTGTGACAAAAACAGGACTTCTCAACATTTTGGAGGACTTTCTCCCTTGTAACAAAGGACAAAAAGCATGCATTGAAAAACAAATCACAGTGCCAGAAGTGACTGACAATCAGTTTTGCCTGTTTTAATTCCCCGTCTTGCCAGCCCGAGCTCCAAGACCTGACCTACAGACTCCCGGCCAGCCCTGGAATGATCATGCCACAACGAGAGACCATTTCAGCCAGAAATTCCATGCTGACTCCAAGAAAACATTTCCTAGAGTATCTTGCTAAAATGGATACACTCCCACGCACACTACATGAAAGGAATCATGTCTGACAAATAAACATTTCTTAATGAGAAACATTTGTCCAACATGTTTCTCCCCAGTACTCTAGAGCTTTGTGCTTCAGTGCACCATCAATAAAAGAGGCAACAGCCCTTCCTAGGCTCTGGGAGATCACACTGGGCTATGAAAGTGATGGATTCCCTACCTCCATTAGTTACCCTCAGAACTCCATATACCTTATAGCATGTAAATATGGACTGACTCAAGAATTTTTATAGACCCATTTCAACCCACGTTTGACCTTGACCAGGAGTGTCTCTGCCCACAGGCTGCTCCATTTGCTCCATCCCAGTTTGGGGGACAGAGGCAATGCAGGGCACCTCAGTATCCCTGGGCTCAGCAAGCCCTGAATGCCCATTTCCTCACACCATCAAAAATTTGGAGCACCAAGGAGACAACCCAGCCCTGCTGCCAATGAGGTGACAGATCCCTGGCACTGGAGCTGGGCTCAAACTGCTCATGAGCTGCTTGTGGCTGGAGAGGAATGTCTGCAGAGAGCTAAACCAGATTGCTCAGAGATCTCCAAATTGTCTCTAATCTAGTGGACAATTTGAGGGTAAATGTGTGCTGGAAGCACCATCTTCCCTTCAAAGCAATAACCTGAGAACACTGAGCTTGTGGCTACACTGGAGAAACCTTAGGATCTCACTGGTGCCTTGGCAAATCCTTAAGATGTCAGAGCCACCTATGTGTATTCTGCCTCCTCTCTCAGAACTCTTCAAGTATCTGTTTGATGCTACAGACACACCACAGCCACCACAGCTCCAAGAATGTGGTAACGCTCCTAGCAAGGGCTGCCTGAGGTTTTGAGCCTGAAGAAATATGCTTACAAATACTCAATCGACACAGAGCTTTTAGAGATAGTCAGTCGGCTCCTAAGCTTCAGGAAAGCCGACATTTTGGTGCCACCTTTGTTTCTTAGTCCCACACCTACAGCAGGGAAAAGAGGGAAAAAAAAATCAGTTGGTATTTGCATTATCCCGTCTACATTTCAACCACAAGGTTCCAGCATTTGCAGAACTTCTGGGGCCCATCTCACCTGTTCAACATCTTACCCCTCCCAAGCATAGACTGAAAAATGCCATTTTCCGCCACTATTAAATCAAAAGCTGTCTACACCCATGTGTCAGCTGTTTACCACCCTCTGTTTCCTCCCTTTGGGCAGCTGATCAGGGATAATGACCTATATCCTTGAAGCATTTGTTTTATTTACCATTACAGAGAGGGATGGCTTAAGGCAACAAGCAACCTAATTATATAACCTTTCCCAGCCTATCTTATTACAGAGAGATCAGCTTGCATCTTCACCTATGGAAACACAGCAGCTCAACTCTTTGAATGTCCATGACCTCACCTGGGCTCTTTCCTGCTCTGCATTTGTTCCAAGCAGAATGGTTCCAACATCTTTCAGTTAAGATCTTTTACTCATTCGTTACATTTGGGTAGGAACAACAACCTACTAGGCCTTGCTTTAGCCACATCGCTGATGCTCCACCGACTCCTGGATGAGGTGGCCATGCTGCCCAAATGGTAGGAAGGCCGTGATGGAGAAGCTGAATATCGCCAGGCAGCATTTGAGAGCACCCAGACTCTGTCCCCAGCACCCAGAGCATTGCACTGGTTAATGCTGTCGGTGTTAAGCACCAGTTGCAAGCTCTGCACAGGGATCTGGGACTGGTACACACCCTGCATCAAGCCTCACCCCATGATGAGACAGGCAAGCAAATGAGAAAATTGGGCCCTGGCCCCTTCCTATGATTAGGTCATTGTAATGGGTAAATGTTTTCCTAGATAGAGAGCAGAGATAAAGGACTCCTGATGTCTGAAATAGAGTTTGAACAAATTTGGAAGGATTATCCCTACCCTGTAGTTCTTTTTAATGTGCTTTTACCAAATAAATGCCTTTTTCCCCCAAAGTACCCATGAAATTAAAGGGAACTTTTTCTTAGCTAACGAAAATCTCTCAAAATAAATTTTTCATTGAATAGCAAGAACAGCATCTACTCTACAGCCAAACTGTTCACCAGCAAATATACAGAATGGATTTAGTGACAGGTACCAAGGGTTGTTCCCAGAGGATAATACGGCTCTACACTACTCAGTCTAAATATTTACTGAGGAGTATAGAAAAGTGAATGGTAGAGGCAGAGTCCCAAAGATTGGCTTAGAGGAGTCTATTTAATAAGAGCCTGCTTCTGCAGAGAAAAACAATTGTGATTATTTTTTAATGAAAATCAGTGTTCTTGTGCTGTAGCAAATAGTGATTATTCATTCCCTATCCCTTTACTCTGCCTTATTCATGATTTTGTGACCTCTGCTCTATCCTCTCCCTTGGTGTTCCAATCTCACCCTGGCTTTTCTCAGGGTTTGGGATCTTTTGTATCAGATAAACTGGTTTGTGAGGTAGTCTTTGAGGAACCAGTCTCGCTTAAATCTCACATAATATCCAAGAATGTTCTCTGGTATTTGACCTCTTTGTGGATGGAACAATACTCTTCAGACACAATAACCTTGGTGTTTCAAAGTTGTAACCAGCACCTGTGGAGTTTTCAAACAAATAGGCTCAGCGTTCCTTGGTGCAGTCTTCCTCACTGCTCCCACATTTAATTGCTTTGTAATTATACTCGTAAAACCTGCAATGGGATTACGCGTGGGGGAAAGAAAAATAATTTTAAAAAACACATTTCAGAATAGGAGGGAATTTATGGGAGCTGCAAGACAAAGAAAAACCCACCTTTCTTTCTTTCTTCATTGTTGTTTTTGGAAAGCAGCCATCGAAGTTTCCTTGTCAGTAATACAGGGATTTGTAAATAGAACAAAGAGCTTCCTCACACCAAGGCACATTATATAACTCAGCGCCGTTACCGTGTGTCTTCACAGGCAGTTCCCTTGAACTTTGCATCTCGCTCCTCCTGAGAACAGTCCTCCATGCCAGCTTGAACAGATGTGGTTTCCTTTAGGAAAGATTTTCTGTTAGGGTCACTCTGACTTCCCTTTCAGAGTTTTCCAGCCTCACGTGCTCTTTGCTCAAGGGATTACTGTGGTGGACACTAACTCCATGTGCTACTGTTAAGCTTCTCCTCACCTGCTGGCTGAGCTGAATGAGTACTGAAATCTCTGTTCCACAGAAAAATCTGACATTTCATGTTTTCCTGAATCAGACCGGAAAGTTGCAATTTCCTGTGAACCCAAATTCTGAGAAACATTTCAGAAAGTGCAAAATGGCCTCAGCGCAGCCTTTTGTTTGGGTGTTATCTACGGGTTTTTATGAGACTTAAGCTAGCTTTAAACACATCATGTTCCACGTGATCCCAAATGCAACCAGGCAGCACCCACTGCTCCCAAAGTCACTCAGGGAGCTGCAGTACCTGCCAAGGGTGCTTTGCAAGAGAGAGTTGACACAGAGCCAGATGTGGTTTTCTCTCACTCCATGCATTATTCTAGTGTTGCCACTGCTTCAATTCTACCAGTGCACTCATAGACTTCAAGCTTACAAGCACTTTAATTCTTATTTTCCAGGCATTGAAAACCAAGGCTTTAATAGGATATCAGTGAAGATACAACCCAATAGCTTGTATGGCTCTGGCATGATATTTCCAACACATCGAGTGCATATTCAATGGCACTATTTTAAAAGAGTGCAGCATTAAGAAGTTTTAATTAAATTGGGGCACAAGGCCGTGCAGACCTTCTTATTTTAGTATCAATAGAGCTGGTTTTTCATCTCTAGTTGGTTAGAAGAGTTTTGTAAATGAACAAGGATAAGACATTCTACAGCTGGTGTAGATCACTAAATGCAAAAGTTCACACTGGTTAAACTAGGGTGGTATCAAGTTGTGTGAAGGCAGCTTTGAAGCTGCAACAGCACAGTGGGAAAAGCAGCCCTGGCCTGTGAACAAGCGAGAAAAAACAAACAAAACAGTGGAGCAAAAGCTTCTGCTAGCTGGTCTTCATGGAAAATGAAGTTAGGAAAAAAAAAAAAAAANAGCATACTTCAAGACCAAAATCTCATCAGACTAAAAATCAGTGTAACTCCCACATTGCAACACTTTGCAGGTCTAATAGACACAAAGCTGTTCCTTCACCCAAAAGCCAAACATAAAAGTCACGGAAACCCATCATGCCAATTCTGTGGCTGCTTTCCGGAGCAGAATCTCTTTAAGTGTCAGTGTTCTCTTTGTTCTGTGCACCCTTTATAATGAGTCTATCATCTGTTTGGTAAAAGATCCAGTGAAATATGTAATAAGGTTATCTCGCCATCTCTCTCTATTGTAAAGTCATATCTCCTCTTCCACTCATTAATTATTGTCTTCCATTTCCTGTGTCAGATGTGAATCAGAAAATAGGGACTCATGGCTTACTAGCTTAGCAACTTACCATGTATTAGCTGAGCTGTGGTAACTCTCCATGTGCTCCCTCTTAGCCCGCAATAAACAAAGGCAGTGTGACTTTGCTGTACACAGGCCTGCAGTCGATGCAGTTTGGATTAACCTCCTTTTATTGTCAGCTAAGCTGTCAGCGACAGTGGCCATGGCTCAGCTGACGTTCAGTCCTCATATTGCAAGACTTTGCCTTTAAATCCTGGGAGCAGAGCTCTACCAATATAACTATCTGGAAAGCTACGATGATTTATGTGCTGTCAGCATACACTAAAAAAAAAAAGGACAAAAAGCTAGCACAATTACATGATTATCAGCCAATGCCCCTTGGTTTGCAGTTTTTCAAGCATGAACTGCTCAAACTTTGGATCAAGAAGTAAAGCAATCTGTTTCTCAAGTGCAAACAGGGAAAAGTTATATGAGTCTTCTAGCAATTTCAGGCAAATATATCACAGAAGCAGCATGCTTAGCCTTTTTACTGTGCATCTGTCTGAGGTTTCCAGTAAGATTTCCCTGATATATAGTAGGAGTCAAAACTCTAATCTCTTTTAGCTCTTTTTTATTGTCTCTGCAGCACTAACTTTGAAAAATGGCCTTGTCCCCAAAGAACTGCACACAGTCCATGTAGGGAAGCTGTTAAAATAAATGCTTTACGTAAAAAAATATTGCAGACGAACTTGGCTCTGAGGGTTTTAGAGCTACAACATATAGATATAAACCAGAGCAGCTAAGTATGAATGGAGGTCATACTCCAGTAGAAAAGAAGGGAAGTCCCCTATCTGACAGTTGTTGCACACAAGCTCTGAAATCAACAATTCCTTCTCTTCTTTCTCAGGGATGCAGCATTTTAATAAATGACTATCCTCATGTTAATGTCCTTCTGCCTTCCTTCTCACTGACCTCAATACACACCATGCTGATTCATAAAGTTTCTTCTGTCACTGGATTTGAGTGCTTTCTGGAGACCTTACAGGCAGTGCTGTTCTGCCTCCAAGCCATCTGGTTGATTTACAGAGACTAAGACACAGATGAGCACAGTGTTGGCCCCCCTACCTGAATACTGTTTTCCTACACATTGTGTTCCTGTCTCTGCCTATGCTGTGGTCTGATTTTTGATTGTGTGTTGTTCAAAGAGGAGAGCAAACTTTCTGCCTCTCAGAAAAGCTTCTGAGATCCTCAGGAATAAGAGTATGCTTTCCCACCTGTATTCTTCACAAAGCAGCGATATCTGTGTCTAGACACTGGTTGGGGAAATTCAGGCAAGTGATAATGTGCAAATGAGAACATGATTCAGTGGTGGGAAAAATACAGACAAACACCAGGTGCCTCAAAGGCTGAATCACAAACAAGACAGTGAAAAAATCTCAGAATGCAAGAGATGATGGAGGAGCTTGACTTGGCATTTATCTGTTTATTCCAACAGGATATGCAGATTCCGCCCTTCTGACATCACTGCCTCATCTCGCCTCATCAGTGCCTCATGACACAACCCCTCTCCATAGCACTGAGTCAGCACCACTGTGTGATCTCCTCTTGGCAATGCAGGATGGAGTGAAAAGCTGCCCATAATGGGGAAGCATAGAGGGACCTATTAACAGGTCTCCAAAGGGATTAAAAAAATCATGGTCATCTTATGAGCACCCCTCCCAGGATATAACATGGGCTCACAAAAATTAACTGTACAGTGACACAGTGGAGTCCAGTGGGAGTGCTCCCACAGCAGATGGAACAATAATTCATACAATGTGTTCAAACAAAGGAGCAAGGAACTCCTGGAGCTCCAAAAAAGTTATGAAGTAGATTTTCCCCTGTAACTAACAGGTACAGGCTGATTCTGCCTGCTGTACTCTTCTAGAGCCTGGACTGAGAGAATATTTCTTAAAGCATCCCTGGAAGTTTCCAAGACCAGGTTGGATGGGGCCCTGTGCAGCCTACCCTGGTAGGTGGTACCCTTGCACATGAAGAGAGGTTTGAAACTAGATAATCTTCAAGGTCCCTTCCAACCCAAACTATTCTATGATTCTATGAAAGCATCACACACATGGAGTGCTAACCCACCTCTCCCCCAAGCAAACAAAAGCTGTTTCCTATTTTGGAAAATAAACCAAAACAACAGAACAAAACAATCAAATGGAAAGAATCTGAAATATTCATATAATGGTTGACTTACAAGAGGCAATGTAAAGAGGAGCTTTATGTTAGAAGAAACTCAACCAAATGAAAATTAAAATATTGGGCCACTACCCCCAAGTCTGATCTTAAACAGTCCCTGAGTCTCACACCGAGTCTCACACAGAAACACAACCCTAAAAACATCCCGTGCTGCACCTCAGTGTGTCATTCTGTACAACAGGGCCAGGTTTTCTTCCTGGAAAACCAGGTCCAGAGGCCAGGAGGCTCCCGTTGTATTTGCACATACTAGTCCCTTTTGTTGGGGGATTTAGGTCACAAGAGCGTAGGAAAGGCAGCTCTGAATCACCTGGCTCTTCACGTGTTGCCTGCACGTTGTGCAAATGTTTCTGAACTCAACCTCCTTTCAAGACACACCCTTTGTTTGTTACTTTCTCTTAGGGCTTTTTCGCAACGCCATCCACTGCCAACACAAACAAGGTTGCAACATCTCCCTCCAGTCTGTCTTCCTCTGCTCTGCTCTAAATGTCAACCAGCCACATAGCACTGCTCTCTTGCTTAATTGGGCAAAATACCTGCTGTGGTAGCCCTGTGCCTTGACTGCCTCCGGGAGAAAGTTTCTTGGGAATGGTAAGCGATGGAACCTGCAGGTCGGTCTTAGTCACGTTGATAGCAGATACCAAGAGTCTTGCGCAGGTAGGGCACGCTGCTGGCTTTGCTGAGCAGCCATCAAGCAACTGTAAGACACTAGGAGAGGTTAAGAAGAGTAATTACCAGGGATCACAGTGGCTACTAGAAGTTGTTTCTACAATCGTGGCACTCTCTACCTCGCTGCAGCGTGTACCCTGTGCATAGAGAGCAGGGGAGGGAAGTTGCTGCCGTTTGAATGTCATTTATCAGTGTGAAACAAATTGTGGGACCTAGTTCCACTCCTAATATTTGGGATAACTAGAGTAGATCCCTTCTTAGTAAAGGGACACCACAAAAACCACTCTGTGAGTACTGTCTGTAAGCGGGTAGGAAACAGAGGCACCCTGGAGACCCTCTTAACTCCCAAATCTTGTCTGCTCTAGAAAGTAGATATATAATGCACTGAACAGAGGATATCTAGCAAGCCCAGGAAGATGGAGAGTGTGTGGTGCCAACACTCAGCCCCTCCACGCAGCCATTACAGCTGAGAGATCAGCACAGCTGCCCAATGACTCCCCACAGACAGTGGAATACAGGTCTGCCTCTGTCTGCGTTTTTGGCACGGCCTCCTGCTCGCTCAGATAGAGCTGTTCTTTGCGTGGGATGGGGCAGCATCCTGTTCTCCTCCTGCCTGATGGGCGCTCTCGCTGCTGGGCTGTCATTAGCCACGCGAGCCCCTGCCCGGCGTGGCTCGGCAGGACCGGCTGCGGGCGGTGCTGCTCACCGGCTGGAGGCGGCTGCTTTTATCAGCAGCCTGCATCAGGGGGATTTTCTCTTCTTTCATTCTCAAGCTTCCTTCAGCCTTGGATTTGCATAAGATCCTGGGTTAGGACTAATCTGATCCCAGGTTGGGAACATTGCATCAGGCCCAGCAAATCCTCCATGCCAAACTGTCTCTGGTCGGGGTGTGTTGGCGCTGCAAAACAGAACCGTGCAGGGACAAATGGCGGCTTGAATTTTCCTTAGCAATAGGAGGTGCCTGGCTTTGTATCTCATTTAAACTCCTGTGCTATGTGGCAACTCCCAGTCAAGTTTCTATTTGTTTACAGCCCTTGTAGCCAGGTGCTTTCCATGATCACTCCAGGTTGCTGAAACAAGAAGCATGTCCACCCTCCAGGGCTAATAGAGCACATTGTCTTTGGTGGCAGGAGGGAGCACCTTGCTTTATCTATGCATTCCCTGGCAAGCAGCAGTGGTGGAGAAAGAGACAGGTCTCAGTGCCCAGGTAGGAGCATGAATTCAAGTCTCAGAATGTAATAATGTGGCCATTCAGTTGGAGGAGTTAGAGGTGACTGATCGCAAATGTAGCCATGACACCTCCTGAAGGGTTGTTTGCTGTGGGCACGTGGCTGATTGGCTTTTCCGGGTCCCACTGAAGTCAATTAATGAACCTGCTGGAGAAAGTGGAGTTTCTCTTAAGGTTTTCACTTGTAAAATGACAGAGAAGAGTTGAGGATTAGCCGTGCCAAGTGTCTGATATAGCAATCACCATCTGTCTTGCTCACCTTTCCATCACCACTTTATGGCCAAGAAGATGGCCTGAGCTCTTTCTTTGCTGCCAGATTCACTTGCTTCAAGAACAATTTGGCATCCTGACCTGGAGCTGTTTTGTTTAGTTTTTTTTTTCTAAAATATAGACACAGGCCTGTCCTACTGCAGGAGGTACTATGAACATGGGGTTGTGATTGACACTGGGGTACAGACTGCCCATGGCCCCAAATCCCTCAATACAGTGCTGACCTACCGTAACACATTGATTATCTCACTGAAATGTTTAAAAATATATACTTCTTGCTAAAAATGGTGTTCTCCACTTGCCAACTAGGCTCAATGTAGATCTGTCTCTGTCATTTCAGAGTGCAGTCTCTGGCAAGCCAAATCACTCTACAAGCTCTGAAGACACAAAATCACCAATGGAACAGTGCTGATTGGGTCAGAGGTGCAGAGAAATCAGCTCTCCCCTCCATGAGCCATTCTCCAGCTCACAGCTGGTACAAATACGTACATCCTTGCCAGTTCAATCAGTACTGTCCCATTGGCTGGAAATGTAGTTTTTTCTGACATTAGAGTATACACAGGCTCAGCCCAGATGCCAAGCATGAAACTAAATATGCAGTTGTAATGATAGGCAAAAACTCCAGTGCTTTGTTTTATGTCAGCAATACTCAAAAGTCAAGATACCCTGCTTAGAGAATTAAAAAGTACCCTGTACTTTGTCCACTTACAAGCAGCACAGTGGCTCTGCCTCATACCAGAATGTTCATTCCCTAACACCACATTTATTGGAATACTAGGAGAAGAAAAACAATTGCAATTTTTTTTTGTTGTTGTTGGCAGGGCGGAGGGGAGTTGGTATTTTACTCTAAAGTCCAGAAATGTTTCGGTTCTGGTAGGAGCTGTGCCACCTTGTTACTGAGATTGACTTTCTGTACAGGCCTTCAGTAGGGATTTTACTCCACTGAGAAGTTTTGTTTTGTTTGGGGATGTTTTTGTCCTAGTGACAATTCTGGGTCATGCCAACCCTCCACGTGAGCATCTCAGTTACACAGCTGCAGCCCCACCTTTCTCCGAAGAAACACCAAGAGCATTCCTCCCCCTCAAAGACAAAGAGAGCGAGCTCTTTGCCCAGAACAACAGAGGCTTTCCTGGTAGCAAATACCTATTCCTGTAGTCACTCAAAGGAGAAGACATGTTGGTGACAAGTCTTTTCCTTTTCATTGTTCTTTCCATAGGGAAGAATATTAATTCCTACCCAAATTCTATTTGGGCATTTTTGTTTGGTTGGTGTTTTTGGTTGTAGGTTTTTTGGTTGATTTTTTTTGGGGGGGTTTTGTGTTTTTTTGTTAAGGCATCACCATGTGAAGAGTGTCAAACCGCTGCTGAACCCAGGTGATGGTGGGAGGATGGCATTTTGCTGTTCCCTTTTGTGCAAAGCTGGCTCATGAAGTTGTGTCCCAAATTCTTGGCAGTGTGGCTTTGCAGTGTTGTGGACAGTAAGCTGGCCCAGGTTGCTGCCCCACACCACACACATCCTTGTACCACTGAGCAAGTCAGTGAAGAGTTTGACAGTTAGTTTGACAGCTCTAGGAAAATGACTGTATATGATGATTCATAAATAGAGAATATTTATGAATGCCTTCCCTCTGAGAATCAGGCTAATAGTAATTATACTTTTCTAAATCTTATCTATAAAGTCATCTGCATTTAGGTAAACAGGGTCATAGAGATTTTTCTGCTGGCATAAATACAAGGCAGACTCTTGTCTCCCAGTCTTTACTTCAGACTCCTGGATGCCAACCTTCCTCCTCTGTGAGAACAAAAAAGAGAAACTGGCTCCAGAAAATATAGTCAGTGTTTACATTTTATTGAACCACTAGACATTGCTGTTGGCCACATCATGAAAACAGTGCAGCAAAGAGAGCCTTTCATTTGCCTGTGCTTGGCAGAAAGTGTCGTTCTTTGGTTACTCAGCTGAAGTTGACAAGTTGCCCAGTATTTTTATTATCAGGTTGTCAGCTCAATCTCACTACTGCCCTCTTAATTTATTATTTTGTATTTCAAAATCACAGGTGTGACTCATTGCACAGCCAGAGGTTATAATGAAGTATCCCACTCATCCTTTAGCTCACCCTTTGTTCAAGACAATGCAGATTGCGGAAGGTTTCTGAGGAGGTAAGAGGATTGCAAAAGAGTCGAAGACTTCTCTTTTATCTAACCTATGTGTGGGCAGTGAAACTGCCTGATATGAAACCAGTTGAGTGCAAAGGTGGGCATGGAGGTTCATTTGTCATTGTGTCGAGGGTTGAAACTCAGAAGATACAGCAGCTGTCATAGAAGATAGGCACCCAAACTTAAATCACCTCACCCCAAGCGTGAGTCCAGAGAGACAATCCTAGGATAACACGCTTCTCCCAAGATTTCCTCCATGCTTTAGTTTCCAACAGGACAGAAGAGGAAAACCAAGCAGGCATTTTTAAGTTTAAAGAAATCTTATTACCTGCAATCTATGATTTAAATCTGGAAGTGACTCTTAAGTGCAAGATTTTTCCAGCATTGTGCAAATAAGAATCCTGTGGTATTAGAGTTTTTTAAATATAAATTTATGTTTCTCCTAGGAGTATCTGGGATAAGTTGCTGGGAAGAAGGAAGAAGGAGCACAGTTCTAGTGGAAAAAATGTTTTGCTGCTCATTATGAAAATTATGTAGAAGTCATGGATGAATTAAATATTTTTCCATATTGGAAAATTGATGGGAAAGATTCCTGATATCAACAGCTCATGGGAAGCAGAGAAAGAGATCCTTTTATCACAGAAGAAGAGTGTCAAAATCCAGACTATTCTGAATCAATTTGCTCTTTTAATTGTCTTGTACAGACATCTGTCTCTGCAGCAGAAATGCTGAGCTCATGCTACATGCAAACAAACCACATAAACTTGAGGAGATACAAACACAATTTGTTCCTAACAGAATGAGCTTACAAAGCCACGCACTCCAGTGTCCTGGCAACTCATTTCCCTCCCCAGGGGGAAGGATGCATGTCCTCTGTCGAGTCTGAGTACCCTGGAGCAGTGACAGGCAGGGGCAGACCATCGGCATTTTTAAACATGGAACAACGTGGAGCTGTGGCAATGCCAAAAGTGTCCCTGGCCTGCTCTGTCTCATTGCTGGGGGGGAGGAACTGTGACTCAAAGGCTGTCCGCTGGCAACTACAGAAGAAAACTACACCAAGAGCACTGGTTCAGCTCTGCTGTATCCAATTTCTGTCAAGTATAGAATAATAGCTATCCAGCAAGCTGGGGCATGCTTCACCAGCATCAATAGGGTTGTGCTTCAGAGCATCCCTCGAGGTAGCAAAGAATTATCCCCATTTTATAAATGAGGTAACTCAGGCACAGGGATTAAAGCCAGAATGTTCCAAACTGGCTGCCTACTGCTAGGTACCTACACCCATATTTACGCAACTCGTGGCCTGATTTTCAGAAGGGCAGGGCAATGAAAATTTTGGCCTGAGGGATTTGTTCACACACAGTTTACTGGTAACAACGCCCAGGATGGAAGCCTGGTCTCTGCTACCTGTCTTACACCTTAACCACTGAAAACATCCTTTCTACCACTAGCCAAGAGTTGGTGAAAGCTCCTGAGTGTCCCCATTTGCCATGTAGAGGTTCAGAGTTAGCAATGCAGGCTGGCTGCCTACGTGCTCTCAGCTAGACACTTTTAAAGAGCAACAGGAGTAAAACTGGTGAATTTCTTTGCTTCTTTCTCAGCTCTTCAGAGCCCAGGCAGCTTTGCTTGACTTGCAGTGCTTTGCTAAAACAGCACATCTGGTGTGTAAACCTCTATTCTGCCTCACACAGGGCATCATCTTTCCCCTCTGTCCCTTCACCATGTCCTGCTCAGGACACCTCAGCCTACCACAGCATAGGTCCAGTGTAGAACCAGTAACAGACCAGTAAGAGAAGGGAGAAAACTGGCCAGATGGATATCTGAACTGCTCAAAAGCACAAGCACCAACAGGAGCAAGTTAATCCCAGTGCCCCTTCTTCTGCTCTCTCTTTTTGGTCCTTAACTGAGCCTCAGAAATAGCCCTGATTTATTGGAAACTCTTGAGAAGCGAGAAAATGTAGTAAAAAACCTACTCTCATAATCTCAACTAGCTAAACCCAGGAGGCAGAGCACTTGCTGGCTGGCTACAATAGAGCTTTGCAAGTGTCCCTGCTAAAATCATCCCTGCTAGGGGCTAATGTGATGCTTGTCTTAGCTTGTTAGAGAGCCTCGCTGTCTTTAGACATGTACTTGAAAAACAACGCCAGTGGTTGGTTGCTACCTGAGGGAAGAAGGACAAAGGATCTCGGCTGTCTCTGTGGAATGGTCACTGGTCAGGTCACCTCAAGCCTGACCTGCAATACCAAGTGCATGCTGCGAATCCACTGCTGTCAGCCCTTGTGCTTTGCCTCATCTGTGGAGTCCCAGCCACCTCTGTCCTCTCCTTTCCCTTCCTTCAGGCCATGTCCTGCTCACAAGGCTCCTGCTCAGCAGCTCTGTAGCTTCCCCCCACCCGAAGGGAGGACAGGCGAGAGGAGGTGACAACCTTCTGCGAAGGTTAAGGCTGGAAAAGAAGGAAGTGTCAGCCCAATCAGGTCAGCTCAGCCAACCAATTGCTGTTGTAATCCCTCTGCCTCAGGTCCCCATGCTGTCCTGCTCATGCTCTGAGTGCTACTGTATGAGCAGCAACCTTGTCCCCATGGTGCTGTCAGCCTGCAACATCCAGACAGGGTGATGGGGAAAGAGGTAAAGAGGAAGCAGCTGATCATGAGAATCTCCCAGAACTGTTTCCAGATCCTCCTTTTGCAGTGTGTTTTGGGAGCGTGGACTTTGAGATGGACTTTACTCCTACTGAAGTGTGGGAGTCCAGACTTGGGACCCTCTGATTTCTCCAGAAGAAGGCTGAGAGCTAGATCTGAATCAATTCTTACACTACAGCTCATCTCCATATTCACAGCAAACCCAGAAGCTTTGAGAAGCTAGCAGTGACATGGCCCCAGTTCCTTCTGCCCAGGTCTGAGGTGCCTCTTTTGGGATGGGACCAACTGAGTCTCACCAATCTGTCAGCAACCAGGAGGAAGCCAGGGAACAAATGCCTCCTATTCAATAAAAGTTGGTGCTGCATTTTATACAGCAGCCAGTGCATTATTCTGTGGTGAAAACAAACCCTATTCTTCTCTGCCAGATAAACACAATTTGTCCTATAAAGAGCAGCATTTCTGACTGTTCAGCAGCAGCCAAACTCACGATGGGAAAAATAACAGGTGTCTGTAAGACACTCCCTGTTTATTCACAGTGCTTAAAATAATTGCCTAAAAAAAAATCCAACAGAGATTTAATTTTCTATGCTCCTACATTTAAAAAACAAAAAAAAAACCAAAAAAACCCCCCAAAAATCCCTAAGCTTGGCTCAAGGTAGTTGAAGGCAATTCATTGTGAAAGGGGTGTTCTTTCTGTTGTGGTAGCAAAGAAACCTACTTATGAAAGCTCCTGAGGAGCAGAACAGTAAAGCAAATTCCTGTCTAGAACCAACACTTCCCTGTGCTTTTCATCAAGCTCTCCAGGTGGAAACTTTTATTATCAAAACATGTGATTTTATTGTCAAAATGGGATGAGCAAGGATTAAGCTCCTCCAATTAGTGCCCATCATTGACCATTTCCAACATTGTCTTTTGTAAGGCAACGAGGGCCTTGGGCTGGCTTATGCCCTTCCCTCTTGTTCTGGTGGTGGAACAGGAGATAAATGCACTGCTCCAGGGGGAAAAGTATGTCTCAGAGGCACAAACCTTTCTTCAATCACTGCTTGCTTCTCCGGGAAATAACTGGCAATGGATCTTGATCAATAGATCACTTTCCAGCACAATGGGCTGACACATGGTGCTGGAGGAGGAGGACAGAGACTCCCTGTCTCCATCCACTCTGTGCTTGCTTACAGCACAGATGGGGAACATCCCTGAGCCACCCAGAGGGTGAGAGGACACTCAGTGCTTGGCTGCTGCTGGGATTTGGTCCTTGTGGTGGTGAATGAGCCATGGATAAAGTCCCTGCAGGAGCCGCTCAAGAGGATACAGCATCATTCCTGAAGGCTACAAGCTTCATGAGACAATGATTATGGTGGTCCTCTGTCCTCAAGACTTCCCCTTCCTACAGGGTACGGCTCTCCTTGAGTCTGGCCCCCTGCAAGCCGTTGGAATAAGTCACAGATGCTCAGTAGATCCCTGGGAACCTGGGGTGAACCTGGAGCACTAGGAGCCCACCTAGCAGCACCCCAGTGCTGTCCCGACCCCCAGGTGCTGCTCCTGGTGGCCTGGTGGCTCCTGGACTGCCATCCAGGTCACAGGTGGATGTAGACCCAGCCTACCCCTTGCTTACAACATGGGACTGAGACATCCTGATGCTGGGAGTAAGACACAGCCACATTTTAGACTTTACTGTTCCCAGAAAGGTGCAGGAAGGGTTACACAACCAAAACCATCTCCCTGGGAGGGCTCACTTGTCTCTAAGCAGTGGACATGAGAGCCAGGCAGATGAGGTTTGTGCAGATGAAGGGCTGGGCAGAGCTTACAGCGGGGACAGGGCTCCCAGCGCTGTGGTTATTATCTGTGCTACGGCAGCATTCCCAGCTGAGACCAGGCTGTCATGGCACCGTCAGCCTTGTCACACACAGCAGCCTCTGGCCTGAGCAAAAGAGACAGACGAAAGCCAGAAAGAGAAACAGAGGCACAAGGGAGAGCAGAAACTTCCCAGGGGTCCGGCGGGGGAGCGGCGTGGGTCGGTGTGGGGCTCGGCAAGGTGCCACCGCCACACGGGGTGCGCCAGCGGCGTGCCCCCGGCACAGGGGCTCCTCCAGCAGCGGCTGGGACGAGGCAGAGAGCAGCTTCCGAAAGGGCATTCCCACAGGCACGGAGGAGGAGATGAAAGGAGGCGGCTGCAGTGCGTAGCGGGGCAAGATGAAAGGGTTCAGAGGCCGGAGGAGCAGAGACGGCGGTGACTCAAAAACAGAGCCAGAGGCAGCGACCCAGAGCGGCCCTGGCGTTAGACACAAAGCAGCGCTGCAGCAAAGCACAGCGTCCGAGAGCAGCCCAGAGATCAAACCCACCCCGAGCCCAGCGAGACTCAGAGAGTCTGAGCAATAACGGAACTCACACCGCTCCAGTGCCGGCAGCGCGAGGCCTGCGGGGCAAGGCAGGGCTTTATGCACACAAATGGAGCACAACCGAGTCCTCTGTAGCAGCTGCACTGGCCTGGGCAAAAAGCACAGAGATGGGAAGGATGATAGGATAGGATAGGATAGGATAGGATAGGATAGGATAGGATAGGATAGGATAGGATAGGATAGGATAGGATAGGATAGGATAGGATAGGATAGGATAGGATAGGATAGGATAGGATAGGATAGGATAGGATAGGATAGGGTAGGGTAGGGTAGGGTAGGGTAGGATAGGATAGGATAAATTCAGTTAGAGGGGACCTACTTAGTGCAACTTCCTGACCAAAGATTAGTTTGGAATAAGTTCNCCAGATCTGCCACTAAATCATGTCCCTAAGCACCATGTCTATGCATTTTCTGAACAATGGACAGTGATTCCACTACTTCCTTGGGCAGCCTGTTTCAATGTTTGACCACCATTTCAGTGAAGAAATTTTTCTTGCTATCCAATCTAAACCTCCCCCAGTGAGAGTTGAAGCCATTTCCTCTTGACCTATCATTTGTCACCTGGGAGAAAAGATTGACCCCCACTTGTCTACAATGTCCAGTAGTTGTAGGGAGCAATAAGGTCACCCCAAACTGCCTTTCCTTCAGACTAAACAACCCCAGCTCCATCAGCTGCTCCTCCCTAGACTTGTGCTCTAGTAAGACAAGTGTTTCTCCAAGCAACAAGAAGCATCAAATACCCTTTCTTAGGCAGGATCTTACAGAAAAAATCAAGAAGCAAAGCTTGTACCTTTGCTTTGGTGTCCATCAGGCACCAAAACCCATGAAACCTTATTCAAGATGGTAAAACCCACCCAAAGTGGCATTTCCAAGGCACCCAGCGCCTTTCGGCCCCGGATCTATCTGTCAGCATGCCCCTGGGGCAGATCTACGTGCCTGAATCTCCTTTGCCAGGCAGGCAGTCACCGGCCCCGTGCAGCACTTCATCTCCACTGGAGCGATACTGGTGACTCAGCGCTTCCCCTGCAAGGCACTGCGAGGGCCCTGCTCCAATGAGGGGATTATAGCAGCAACCCAAGTATAATAATGGTGTGGCTGAGCAGCAGGGATTTATGAGCAGGCAAAGAAAGTGAGAATTATAGGTGTCCAGTCCCTATGACAGAACTACCATATATTTCCTCCAACAAAGCGTGTGACAACAGCTCCATAAATTCACATAGTAACAGAAGCGAGCGCCAGCTCATCATTGCAGCTATTTAAGGAGCCAAGTAGCACTCTGTGCTTATTGCAGAAGTTCACAGCTAGTTAAAAATAAGCATTAAAAAAGTCACTTTTGGGCCCTGGCTGAATAAGACTTTTTATTCATGATGCCCAGCATTGCATTCTGCCTCTTCTCCCTTTGTGCCTACACAGACTCTCTTTGGCAGAATTTCGTGTTAGGCACTGTCAGCTTCCTTCTGAAGGAGCTTAACTTAGGATGTGTCATAATCAATTGTAAAACTTAGCAGTGACTGTGAAATACTTGATCCTTTTCAATACTAGCAGATCTGAAATTTTCTTTAAAAATTCTTTAGCTCCAGCCCATGAAATATCTAAGGAGAGCTTCCCTGAGATGTAATTGCTGAAGAGAATAACCCCGATATCCACAACATGCTGAATAGGTTTTTTTAATGCTGTCTCATGATCAGATTATTTGCAGTACCTGTCAGCTAATGTACTGTTTTCATTGCTAATTTAACACTTCTCCTAAAGGGAGAAGGGGGAGAGGGTGAAAACAACTCTTCACAGTGAACTGGAAATCAAAAAATAGCTGTGTGTTTTGTTGTCACTTCTGCTACTCTCTTTTCTGACGTATAAAGAGAAGCTCACTTTAATATGACTAACTCCCCTTTAAACATGAGAAATATCAAGTTTCTCTGAATCCCATGGCTTTTATTCTTTCTTCTTGAAGCTTTAGGCAAAATTTGAAAGAGACATCTCAGCTAGAAAGAAAAGTTGGAACTTTCTTAGGTTAAGGCTTAACTTTAGCAGTGATTGGAATGTAATTTTCCTACAAGAAAAAAAATTGCCATCTCAGTGAAAAACTGAAAGATAGGAAATGGAAATGAAGGCTTGCTATCTGTGAAGCTGGAGCTCTAGGGCCTCATTCTCCCCCAGAGCCTGCTGTCCAGCTCAGATTTGGGTTTCCCATGCAGCACCTGGCACTCCTGCCCATTAATCCCCATCCCCTGGGAGCTTTTCCTGAAGTCAGGACAACAGGTTGGGAACCTGTCCTTGGAGCCTGATGAGGACTTGGTGTGTTTGCACTAAAAATTTGCCGAGGCATATCCCATGACATTTTCCCAGGGTCAAAATTATCCAGATTAGCAAAGAGAGAGGAGATTCTTGTTTGGTTGGTTTAGTAAGAAGGTGATGTTTTGTACAGAAATGACATAACATTGGAGGGTTTAAAAAAAAAAAAAAAAAAGGTTACTCAAGAGCCAGTTTAAAAGAAAAGTGTTGAACGGAAAATTTTCAGACGGCCCCGCGGAGATCCCTTCTTTATCTCCGGGTTTGGAAGGGCGGCTGCCCTGCTCTCTGCGGTGGCTGGTGTCACGTTGCACGCTCCTCCAAGGGCAGCAGATTGCTTATGCATTAGTTCTTTTGCATAATACCAGCAGTTGTAGTGAGTTTGGGTGTTTGAGGTTTTTTTTTTTACACACATTGTTTGCTGCTAACAAACTCAGGAAGGAAATTTACAGTCTTGAATGGGGAGTGAGGTCTGCGAGACGTCCCCAGCAGGACGGAGCTGCTGAACCTTGCAGTGACTCAGCCAGCACAGGAAACGTTTGTTCTCAGCAGCCCCATCTCCTATCCCCCTCTGCTCCAAGCACAAGGTTTCTAAACAGGTCACGGTAGTTTCTTTTTATTTTGCTTTTGGGTTTTTTTTTTCATTCTTTTTCTTGGAGTGTCTCATTGCTTTCTGTATGCAATGTTATTTACTAGAAATAATTGACATTAAATGGACAATATACTTGAGCAGAAAGTCTTGGGAAGGGGATCCTCAGCTTTTGTGGTAAAGCATCTACTATTCTTGGTTGGATGCTGTCATACTGGTTTATGCTAAATTATATGCCCTTGTTCTCTACCTTTGTTCACACCTTGGAGACCAAATATTGCACACAAAATTGGAGGGCTCCACATGAGAGAGCAGGGCTCAGACAAGAGTGTGCAGCAAACATGGAAGATAGAGAGAAAAACCATAAATAAAAGATCAGCGTGGGGCTTCATGCAGAGATCTCCATCTACATTATTGTATTTCTATCTGACAGCAGCTCTTCCTGTTCAGCAAATTTACCCCACCTCATTGTTCCCAAACCTGACATGTAACGAAACCAATTAAAATACTTGTTAACTTAAATAAATAAACAAAGACACACAGAAGATGTGACTGTTCAAAGCCTAGCAGCTTGTACTTGTGCATTTTTGTCTCCTCATTAATCTGTTTATGAAAGGGGTTTGATTAGTTCCATATATTCAGCTTCTAAAGTTAATACCTTAGTGGTCTGAAGTATTTGTACCAAAGTTAACACTGCATTTTCTCTCTGCTGCAATAAACATGCAAATATGAACGGATTCATTCATGCAAACAATTTCCAAGATTGAGTTCAAGAACACTTTTATAAATAATGTTTAAAATGCTGTGCTGGGAAACAGCACAGGGCGCCTGTTAGTTTATTCTGGCTAGGGAGATTTCATACACCCCTGTATTTCACTATGTGTGTTTGTGTCTGGTACAGAGACTCTCATATTTTAAATTGTTATTCTATAGGATAATTTTAAAAATGCAGCAGTTCTGTACAGCTATTAACCCAGCCCCATCACCCAGCCCCTATCTGATCCAAGCCCCGTCTGCACTCACACGATCCCAATCTGATTTCCGCTACACGCTCCTCTCTACGTGTTGCAGCACAGCTAAACTTTGTCTTAAAGCAGCTCCCATCCCTATCAACACTTCAGCATGTGCTAAGCCCCATTCCCATGGCCAGGGTGGGTTGGTTTGCATGCAGACAGTTAAGTGCATGTATAAATATTTACAGAGTTTGAGGCATGGTCTGCCTAATTAGGTTTCCATAGCAATTAGCCTGATGTCGTGATTAAGACCTGAGGCTGCTTTTATTATAATAAAAAAATAATACAAACCTCATTATAATGAGATGATGAAACCAGAGCACTCTTACGAGAAGAGAGTAAATGTTGGCTCAGCAGCAGGGAATGGACTTAGCAGGGGCACAGTGATAAAGCAAATGAAGGTGACGTTCTGCTGTGTGGGGAAATACTCAGTGTCCCAAGACATAGGTTTAAGATCTACTGAGGAATTAGGCATCTTTGCTAAGAGCAGCTGTAGCTCTGTTTTTCCTGGATTTTAAACCTGTTCTTTGTTGCTGATTTTAGCTAGCGTTCTTGTAAAAAATGGTGTTTGCTCACATGATAGAGAAATGCCTATAGCATTGTCTTTTTCTCAGAAATCTTTGAGCAATTTTCAATATTAGTAGAGAACTCACACTGAAAGTGCAAAACACAGGGTCAGCAGAGCAATAACTTCTTTGCTGAGAGAGCATTTTGTGTCTCAACAGTTACTAATATTATACATATTAATTACTGTGAGCAGCAATCCATGAAGAAATTACATCTACAGAGCAGTTCTGCTTCTGCTGGAGGTCTGTTGCAGCAGAGAGGTCAGTGTTCCTGGCTGGTGAGACAGAGAGATGCGCAGAAAAACTCCTCAACCTTGTCTCTCCACCCCATGTCTGCACCGAGTCGATAGGAGGGGCTGCCACTAACCCTGTAAAGCTCCAGCATCAAATTTTTGCTTTACAGATACTGACATCACTTCCCATTGAAACCAGCCTTAAGCCAGCAGTTGACCAGTGTTGAATATGCTTTGTCTTGTTTTGTGATTTGGACATAATTATTTTTATTTTTATTCCTGCTTCATCAATTTTCCTTTTTTCATATGAAGTTTCAGTACAAACTAAAACAGTTCTATATCCTTTTATTAAGTTTTTTAAAAAGGGAAGATGCTGCAGAGTACTGTTAGATCCACAGCAAATCTAGATTAAGCAAAATGGCAGCTCATTAGCTTTCATGGACAGGCATTTAAAGTACTTAAGAGGGGACATAGAGCACTGCCCTTTACATTTACTTTGGCACTAATATCAGATTAGAAAGAGAAAGGTTATTAAGTAAAGGTAATTGTCTGCTTTGTAGAGGGAATCTTTCTGAGGTACAGCCTGAGGCACTAAACTTTAAGAAGGTTAATTGTCTCATGGTGGAAGTCAAGCTATTACTGTTATTATGGACAGTTAGGAAAAATTCAGCCTGACATCCAAAGTCCAATAACGAGTCTGAAAGATGGAGTCGGTTGGCTGATAGCCATGGGCCTATAATTAGAAAAACTGGCATTATGAAAATACAGATGAGGCAGTGGTGAGCCCTGTCTGTGCAGATGCAGTACAGCAGCTGGAGCCACAAAGCAGCGCAGGGGTGCTCTGACACCCAGCCAGGAGCTGAGCCTAGGGAAAGCCCCCAAGCTGGGTGAGTGGAGGATGGCCTCAGGAGAGATTTCTGAGGAGGACATGATGCTGACCCCAAGTGAAGCTAGCCTGTTATTGCTCATTCTCATATATGACAAAATGAAGCACTGGCCCTAAGAGCTGTAGAGGTTTGGCTGGGAGTTGGCACTTGCAGCTGATTCCACTCTCTCAAAGAAGCTGACATTTTGTTCAAAGTGCCCAGAAAATGGTTAAAGGTTTTAATCCTCCTGGCTCTCCTTATACCCATCCTTCACATCTTGCTCAAGCCCCCTCAGTGCCTCTGTGTTCCCCTTTCCCAAATGTTTTAAGAGAAACAGCAGAAACAAGAAGGTCAATCGTGCCAGGATATAACTATGAAAAACATGCTGAGGGACAAGTCAAGGCTGCTTCTCCACCTCTCCTGGGCACAGGTGGGGAAGACTGAATATTTGGGTGTACAAAAATACAAAAAATATTCATATATGTGATTCTGGCTCAGACTTAGAAACTGCTAGCAGAAACCTCAGCAGGAAGCCCACTGCAAATAACCCCAGGAATAATGTTTCCCTCCATTTGCAAATATTTGATTTTGGTGGGGGAGCTTGAATAACAAAACTCCATCTCCTGGACAGCAAAGTTCTGGCTCAGCAGCTCTCTGTCCCCTCTCCCAGGAGAGACAATCACATCCAGACCCAAAGGAGAGGTTCACTTTCCAGCTCCCAACATCTCCATCATATTTTTAACCCTAGACTGGAGATTTCTCTTCAGGCACAGGAAAGCCTTTTCACCCATGCATCCACCTCCAAGTGTTGTCCTATTTGGGTTTCAGCTCTCTGGGTCTGTGCAGGCAGGAGATGAGGATTTTCCATCCCCACAGTTCTCATGTGCTGTACCAGGGAGGGACAGCTGTGACCTACACAGTGCTGGCAGAGAGCTCTGGGATGCCTTACACCATAAAATCCTCACCTGTTCCGGAAGAAGACAACTATTTCTTGTGTTTGCATCAATATTTAAACACCTCAGCACATTCTGCTGACAGCTTAATGGTAGAAGTCAGCTTGGACATTTTCCTACCCTGGCTGATTTTCATCTTCCAAAGCCCCCAGCAAACTGTGTCTTTGCTGGTGCTGGTGGGAGGAGGAGCTGTCACCAACCACACTGCACAGATGGGAGCAACAAGGGGACACAAATGCAAGGAGCTTGTCCCCAAATTCTATGACACAGCACAGAAACTGGATGTAGAGATACATTGCAACCTGAAGGTCCCAGGGCAGCCTTCTCTGCCAAAGGGAACTGCAGCTCAAAAACCAGGGTGTGTGGGATCACAAGCAACTCTGGACATGATAACCACACAGGAAAGAACAGGCTAAAGGCAAAATGTGAGTCACATAGGTTAGACAGGATGAGCCATGAGGCAGGGACTGATTTAGGACAATCTCCTGTTCCCCACTCAAGCACTTCAGTGTGCTGCCAGGAGTGTTTGCCTTCAAGAGCCTGATTTTGAGCTGTCTGCTAATGGCTGGATAAGGACAAGAGGAAGGTATATGAACGTGCTTCAGTGACATGATGTGATTCATCCAGAGAGATATGTATCAAGTAATCCTGCTGGACTGGGCAGCGGGATGGCTGTGCTCAGGAGCAAACTCCTGCGTCCAGACTGAAGAAAGTGTCTGGGTCCCAAAACTGTGCACTATCTCAGAAAGAATTTTGGGTAGAAACAAAAAACAGGGGAAGAGAAGAGCAGAGGCTGACATGATCATAGAGTCTAAGCAGGGAGAAAAGCTATCCTATGCTCCTTCAAAGCCTAACATGAAGATGACCCCAGAGCTACACACTTCGGCTGTGAGGTGACTGATGGCAGGATAGAGAGGGGCTACCCTAGCTGAGGCTGTCTTAGGGCACTTGCAAAGGTACCAGTTGGCAACAGCAGCAGGGAAAGAAACTGGAGAGGACCTTGGGAAAGGCCCTTTCCTGGAGTAAAGGAACTCTTTGGAGATCAGTCCTGGTTTACTTGTTCCTTACTTAAGGCTTCTGTTTGCTGAGCCTGGCCTTGTGCTGGGGAATTATCTCTCACATCATCTACACCGTAGTGCCACTGAGAAGAGTACAGAATCCGACCACTGCAATTATACATTCTTGATAGCAGCTGCTAAGACATAGGTAAACCAGAAAAGCTTCAGGGTACCTACTGACTGTAGCATTCCCTGAGAAGGAAAGCACAGCCTCACACAGAATTAGGCAGCTTGTAAGTTCAAATCTGTAAGAATCAGAGCTGTTCTATACCTTTGGCCTTGCTGGCTGTCCTACAGCAGGGTCCCCAGTGGGTGACTGCTGAGGTGACCTGCAGTGTTACCCCTGCTCAGGCTTGAGAAGATGTTTAGTAATTAATGTAGCTGAGCTCTGTCTCACACATTCTCCTCTGTATTTTTGTAAGGGCAATTAAACCATCTCAAAAGAAAAGCATAGGGACCACAACATAGCAAAGTATTAATTTACTGCTGAATAAACCAAAGCATGAGTTGATACACTGGTTTCATAGAGCACTACAGTTTTCTCATGGTACTCCCAAAGAGGGAGGGCCAGTGCATGGTGTGGGTTGATCACTGCAGTCTCCTTTGTCTCCTTTGTCCTTGTAATCCAGTTTGATGAAAGCCCAGTACTTTGGACTTCCAGTCTAACACCATGTCCAGTAGACTGTGCTACCCTTCCCATTGCTCTTTCTCAGGTGATGAATCTTCTCCCTGTACCTACAGCTGCTCTTCCAAATCTGCTTCCCCTGCTGCCAACAGCTGCACAGCCAGGACCTTCCATCTAGCTCAGGAGAATAAGGGCAGGATGAAGACATGAGTTGTAGGTAGCAGTTTCCTTGCAGCATTTTTCTTCTGCCAAGGAGGGAGAAAAGAAGGTCCACAAGCCATGGAAGTTGGCAGAGTCCCCGTGAGGCCATTCCCTGCTGGCCGGCCTTGCTGATGTGCTGTAGAAGAAGAACTGGCCAGCACCCACGAGGCAAACTTGCTGCCGATTGCAGGAGAGCTCCAAAAAGGTTAAAACACTCTCCCCTTTCACTCTGACGTCTCTGCAGCCCCTTCCTCCAGCCAGAGTTCCACTTAATAATTAATTGGAGAAATATGCCCCTTACCAAGCAACAACCAGGACATTTAGATCCTCCTGAGAAAAGCTAAGTCTCTATTTCTGTAATGACTGGCAGCAGGAGATAGGAGCCATTTACAGGAGGGTGGAGTGCTGTTGCCGCTGAATCAGGCTATCAACCTCTTCTTGCCAACAACTCCAGGGGTCAGTGCAGGGAATTTTTCATCCCTTCAGCATCTGCTGAGCTGAGCTTGTCACAAGGTGCAGGTTACACCGCAGTGGCATGGAGAGATCAGAAAGCAGTGTTTTCCCAAAGAGACAGGACAGAGATAGACTGAAGAAAGACATGGGAGGCCCAAGCAGAAGTGGATCCCAGGTCAAGGCTCCACTGCTGACATTGTGCTTCTGTCTCCTGTTCCTGCAAGATCAGAACAACAAAGTTTGTGAGATTTTAGCTCAGAGAAAATAAAAAAAATTGCCTTCCAGATCATTCCCTTACCAGGAGAGCCATCAAAAGGGGCCTCTTTTCTCTCCTCAATGCTTTCACATGCCATCCAGCCAGGCAGTTCTGGCACTGGCTGGGGTGCATGGGATGCTTCTATTCTGCTTTGAAGCTGTCTGTGCCTACAGGTGTGTCTATAATCCCACTCAGTCATGTACCATGATCCAGTGAGAAGGACATCACACTGGAAGTACAGGGAAATTAGGTTTGTACTCCTTCATATCATAAGAGGGCCTACAAAAGAACTGCAGAGGGACTTTTTACAAGGGCATGTAGCAATAGAGCAAGGGGTGGTGACTTTAAACTGACTGAGGGCAGGTTTAGATTAGATAGAAGGAAGGTTTTTTTAATAATGAGAATGATGTAACACTGGAACAAGTTGCACAGAGAATTTGTGAATGCCCTGTCTCTGGAAGTGTTCAAGACAAGGTTGTATGGAGTTTTGAGCTACCTGGTATAATGGAAGATGTCCCTGCCCCTGGCAGGAGGGTTGGACTAGGTAACTTCAAAAGGTCTCTTCCAACCCAAATTATTCTATGATTCTATAATATGTAATGGTTTGTTCAAGTCTCAGATGTTCACTATATCTCCCAGATAGGAGTTTTCACTGCCAGTATAACGTGAGCAAGAATTCTTTACAGAGTGACTGGAGGCCCCCTGATCAAGAGAGTTAAGTGTTATTGTCATAATCAACTGAAGTAGAGGTAATAGCTGTAAGATTAGTTATATTTATGGCACAGTCCTTATCATCACTCATTTTGTGTGTGCTCTGCTCACCAATCCATATTTACTGCTTGGAACATTTTGGGCCCTTTTACAGCCTCATAAATCCCAGTTAATTTTGATTCAAGATGGGCAACAATACATCCTAAGCTAGTAGCTAAGCAAAGATCTAGTAAAAAAAAACCTACAAGAGCTTACTTCTGATGGACAGCATATCATTCACATGCTACTGAATATCCATGTGCTGTGAAAAAGTGTGATATTTGGTAAACAACTTAAAAAGATGGAGCTAAAGCTATGTGGAAGATTTAACTGACCAGGTCATCAGTAACCTACCATAATTCAAAATATCTCAGTCAAGGTGCTAAGAGTCATCATTTATATCAGACTTTGTACTCAACAAGGACAGATAACAAAGACTTTCAATGTTATTTTAAAACTATTGTGGATATGTGTTCCTAACCTCCTTTTTCCATTTGCAGGTTTTGGGTTCAGGGTAACTAAGGATCCTGAATTCACAGACAATAGGATAAATGCATAACTAAATGTTGCAGAGAAAGCTTCCAGAAACAGTATGATTTTTCTGGCAGTTACAAGGTATTAAAAATACATTAAGACATAGTGGAAGAGACTATTGATACTCACTGGAGGTGATCTCATGGGTATAATGGAGGTCATGCCAAGTCATGACAAGAAATTGCACAACAGTGTCTAGTTTAATTTCTCCAGTACACACTGTGCTGAACTCTCACTGTTCTCCACCTGTCCTGAAATACCTTGTTTTGCCATAAAACAAGAGATACCTTGTCCCTTGCCACCAAGTAGTCATGAGATCTCAGAGAGACTTTCTTTACTTAGAGGTTCAGTGGTTTTCATGGTTCTTTGATGGCAGGCGGTGAGAGATCAGAGAAGGAACAGAGCTGACCTCTGAAACCTCTTTTCCTCCGACCCCTGCAGAGATGAACATGCTGCCCAGGAGTCCCTCCACACTGCTCTCCAGAAATGCCTCTCTGTTCACTTGGGAATGGCACCAGACCCATATTCCCTGTTTCAGTCCTCTCTGCCTACACATGTGGCATATTCATGAGCCAAAAAAAGCCAAGTTCAGCATAGATCCCCTCACTCTAAATGTGGATGCAGGCACCCCAGTCCTGCAGGTTGGGATTTCTGCTGGAGCAAAGAAGCCGTGCCTCCTCCCAGCTACCTTGTGATAAAAAGGCACTTTCCCCCAAGAGTGACTCTTACTGGGGCAAAGAAAGAAACATTTGATCTTTTCAGACAGGTGTCTTCTTATCCAGTAGGTTTTGCCTGTGAGCATCTGCTTTAAACACATACTGAGTATTTCCACCACTGTTTGCCCTGTTTCTGGTTGGAGACACTTTGATATCTGCCCCCCTGTAAATGATCCTGCTCTCCATGGCCACACTCAGATCATCCAAGCAGTCTTCCCTCTATGTTAGTACATAGTCTGCCCATTTATTCTCCTCGACCCTCGAGGGCTGTCTGCTACACTGACCACATCCTACATCCCACCGCACTACTAAACGCAGGCTCCTGAGAAGAACTTGCCACTCATGCCCAGCTGTGTCTATTTTGTCATAAAAAGGAACCCAGGAACTGGCCAGTGTTGCTGAAAAGCATTTTCATTTGGGTCAGGTCAAATTTGTGAGTCTGTGTTTGGGATAAATGGCTCACAAGCCAAGTCAGAGTTGCAGAGTGTATTTTGAAAACCATCATGAGCTCTATTTCAAAACAGAATGAGAAGAGAAAGCATCTTTCATTATAAAACCCAAAACTTAGCATTGTCTGCTCTCTCATTACAGGATTTAAGATGACATTGTTTTGGGGCTCCAAGGTTCTGACTTCTGATAAGCAACAATTGGGATGTTCCTGAATACATTTCAGTGCTGGATACATTCAGTTCCTTCCTTTCTTGGATGCCTTTGCTTTTTCCATGATAACAAAAGCTTTCCATCTGGGGCACCTTATGCAATTTATCCTTTTGTCTCTTCCACCAACAAAAAGGACCAAAAAAATGACTAAGACAACACCATGACTGGGCTACAGTCCCAGGCTGGCAGTCCCTAGCTCTGATGTTTCAGGCAGCAAGGAGATTTTTCAGGAAGCAATTTCCAGGGGAGATCCTCAATCTACAGTCCCCAACAAATGTACATTTTCTCTAGTGCTTTACATGTGCCACGAGTGCCTTCATTGAAGAAAATGTAGCAAGGTTTGGAATAAGGGGTCCTGGTTCCACAAGCTGCACTGTCCCATATCCTTGTACCACATCAAATTAGAGAGCTGGTGATGCAGATGAAGGAGCAACAGCAGCCCTGACAGGCCCCTCTGAGCTGCTTTTAGGACCAATAGGAGCAGCAAAGACCTTGGTGTAGGCAGAAAATCTGCCTAGGATTCCAAGCGAGCATTGGGGTAGCTGCAAGTGAGTGCTGTTGCCAGGACTACACTGATACTGGTAGCCGACCCAGCCAGTCCAGCACCAAGTATTTTTATTGCTAAAATCTCTGGCTATGCCACACTGCAGAAATAAGCCCCCAGCCAAGGGCAGTTCCATGGGGAACAGATCACCGTGTGCCTGTGCATCAGCTGAAGTCAGGTCACAGTGTGCAGATGGCAAGGAAGAGCAAAAGAAAAGAAACGCCTGTGTTTTACAAATAGGGGAACTGAGACACAGATGGAATAGGCAGCTAGTGTACAATCCTGAGTACATGCTGAGAAAAAGGAATGCTGAGATAAAGCCAGGGACTGAGAAAGTTCTCCAGAGTCTAAAGTCAGGGCGCCAGTCATGATGTCAGCACTACACACATGCACACACACAACCTCTCTGGCATCTGCCCTGTGGGAAGCAAGGAATTTAATATTTATCTCTTGGAGCCTTTCCTGACAAATAAAATCATGAATATCTGTACAGCCCTTTAAGAGCCTTGAACAGAAGGCTCCATCAAAGCAATGTATTAATAGTTTGTTTGTTTTTGAAAAAGGGAACAGATGGACAAAATCTTGGAAAAAGGAAGAGAGAAGCAAGATGTGATTCTATGTTGTAAAATTCCTTTCCCACTTCCAGAAGTGACTAATACTCTCCACTTGGTGCTATTGTACAACAGAGACAAAAGGTAATGCGTTTGCTACAATTTTTCCTTTTGGTATGTTTAGAAATTTCTTTATCAAGCAAAGCTCCAGACTGCTGGCCCCACTCTACACTGTTTTCATGAAAACCTGACATAGAGTTGCCAGTTGATAAGGAAATAAAAGAATGCCAGAAATGGCTTTATCTCCCTTGTTCTTAGGGAAGTGATGAGGCATTGTCAGGCACAGAGTGCCTGAGTGCTGGGTTGCAGGGGCCACCTCACGGCAGCTCTGTAAAGATAGATTTCCACTGACAGATCGCTCTGCACCTCTCTAGACAGACTCAAGCTGGCATGCCTCTTCCCATGTTTCTCCAGGTCTTACTTATTTCAGAGTCACTTCAGTGCAGTGCCCTTGTGAATGTTTCCAGAAAGCAAACCCAGTTTGTCCTGGGTTCATCACTGATTTGCTTTTAGAACTGCAAAGAACCTCTGGCACCAAACCCTGGACATGCTTTCACCTACAGATTCCCTAATGAAGCAGCAATGGCCATCTGAGAGCTTACAACAAGAGCAGGAACAGAGCTGAGTTTTCCTGCTTCCAAGTGCCTGTGCTTGAGCTGAAGCAGTCTGCACTTTGTGTTTGCACCAAGTATAGACAGGAAAGCCCTTTCAGTTCAACAGAGCATGGTAGGGTCCAACAGCAAGCAAACATCTTCACAGCTGTTGAGGTGGCGTCCATTAATGCCCACATAGCTCCTAAGAGCTTCCAAAGTAATTTTAAAAGCCATAAACCTGCTTTGGTCCCATCCAGGCCTTTAACAGGCAGGTGAGCTGCATGCTCAGTAAAGAAATATATTCAGTTCCACAGGAGAATTTGGAGTGTTAGAGCATGGCACGGGTTCCAGGCAGAAAAGGATCACACTGAAATATCTTCCAGAAAATAAAATTCCAACCAGCTGTATTTTATGTTTATATTTAATTACCGGTAAGTCACATACATACATGCCTGTATTTTCATATATATTTATATGCAAGATCACAGCAATCAAAGTTGAAAGGTTTCATTAAAAAAATACCAGAAGATGAATATTGTCCGAACCTTTTCCTGTATCATAGCAAAATTGAAATCTCAATAACAATAGGGCTCTTATAGCTTTTGAATTCTTTACAATAGAAGGCTCAACTGGAAGAGAAAAGAAAATATAACTCCCCAGGATGGAAGGCAGCAGAGGTAATACAAATGCTTCTTCTCTAGCAGAGTGTCACAGAGCTCCTGATGGCTATGGATATCCTGGACTCCTCTTAGGACACCCTCATGTCCTGCCAGGGGCTGGAGCACAGTGCTGACTAACTGGCTGACAGACAACCATCACTACTATCTCTGTACAAGGGATGGAATTTCTGGGAATCAGCAAGTTCTCACTGCTGATTCAGATTTGATCAGATGTGGCTTGAGATGGTGCAGCTGGGTCTGAATGTCTTTGCTATTGAATGTACAAGCTGGAGCACAGAACTCAATTTCCAGCCTTCACTGAAGCACATTAATTACCTTTGCACAAGGTTTATGCACATCATCATAGGCAGAATTTGTCTGGCAGTGCCCAGCTACTCCAGAGGCTAAAAGGAGGAGGGAGAGCTGGAGGATTTGTTCAGGAACACCAGAAACACAGAGGTGCTGTAATTGGTGATAATCAGGATATCTTCATGTGTCTCAACGTATGAAGATTGTTGGAACAGGGAAGAGAGGTGCTTTACTGTGTGGCCTATTCCTTCCAACCCTTCCTGCCATCCACACAGTCACACTCTGGAAAACATCTGTCTAAGGAGCATCCTTGACCTCTACTGAATCTTGTGCGCACGCTATGAAAAGCTTGGCATTGCCAGAGTGAATCCCATGGGAGAGGAAACAGCATCAGGATCATCACAGCACTGCTGGGCACTTGGGGAGGAACAAAGAGATCCTGAGGAACACAAAATCCTCACAGCAGCGTGCCTCCACTCTGAGTTTGCTTACAAGGAGATGAACCGTGGTCCCCGCAGCGAGGCTCCCGCCTCTCTGCAGGGAAAGGCATGGCAGTCAGGGGCAGCACTCCCTTTCCACCGTCGGGCCGATTCCCTGGCTCCAGACAAGGAGCTGTCCTGGGGAGGCACAGCTGAGGCCGGGCCTTCAGCACCAGCGCCAAGGGGAAAGCTCAGCCTGGACTCAGCCCCAGAAACCACCAGGTGTGGCCAGGGCACAGACGTGTCACTAGCCCTCAGGAGGACAGACAGGGGACAGAGGGGAGACTCAGGCTGCTGAGTCCAGTCTCCTGCTGCTGAAAGTAAACATATCCTAGGACTTCACCAGGTTCATCCTAAAATTGCTTCAGGTCATCGGGTTTTGGTGTAGTTTTGTACTCCCAGCAGTTCTGCTGAGAACTGCTTTCCAGCCTTTTTTCTAGAGTGGGGCTGCAGAGGTCAGGGCAGGGCAGTGCTGCTGTGATTTCGTGCTGTGTTTTAACACACAGAAACCACGTTTATACAGAATACAGCTCAAACAGCCTATGTGTAGGGAAGCAAAGTGCAAATTCTCTTCTGCCAAGGCATTGGAGCAAGTAAACACCCAAGTGGGTTGCATGCATGCCAAGGATGGAAGGAGTGCTTCATGTACAGCTACTTACAGATGCACTTCTGTCCACACCAGGGTCAAAGACTTGTTACAACAAAGAGCTTTATAAAGCACAGAGATGTGAGTCCTGCTCCAGAGAGCTTGTGTGCTGTGTTCAGGTCTCCGGAGATACTCAGCTGTGAAGCCAATTTTGCTGTGCAGGCTGGAGTAAGTCACCCATCATCTGTGTCAGCAAAGTGGGGACTCCTGTATTCCGAGATCTCTGGATGAAGATCATCACTCAATACCAAATTCTTTGCCATTCCATTTCACCATCTGACTTCTACAGCAGCCAGTGCTCTATATAGAAATGTCATTTGCTTCATCTCACAAATCCACTGATGAGCTGTTACAGGCCCAGATGTCAAGCTTTACAGCAGGAAAAAAAAAAATAAGGTATTTGTGGTAGTTTTGTATTTTGTTTAATAGAAAAATAAATTAGGCACTTTTCTGTTAGAAACGCAAAGACAACACTGAGCTAGTGGATGGATCTTCTCTAAACAGATTAAAAGGACTATCCACAGCAGCAGAAAATAAAATGTTTTGGTTCTTCTAATCCACAGTAGGAAGGAGTGATGGGAGAATGCAGGTACTGGCATGTCTGGAGGAAAGGATGGACACAGCCACTGCAGTGTCAGGGTTATAGCACTGTCAGCCCAGCCTTTCGGAAAAAACAGGGATTAAGGCATTAGAAGAATTTAAAGCAAAGGAAAGTACAAATATTTTGACATGGAAGGTGTGCAGTCTTACCTGTGCTTTTCCCCTCAGACAACATAAGCATTAGAAAAGAAACTTTAATAAAGAGATTTGACTGTGATATTCCAGGGGCAGGGTCCCTACAGGAGACAGAAGGATGATAAAAATGGCAGGAGCTGTGTGTGCTGGGAGATAATATTACTTTGCTTGCTGTAACAACTGCCAAGGGAGAAGAAAAGCAGCAATTAATTATGATCATATTTTTTGAAAACTTCTTTTGCTTTGAGAGTTCACTGTTAGTAAAGGAGCCAAAGGTTTTATTTTTAGAGTATGGCTTTTGTTTTGACATTGCTCCGCCATGGACTCATGAAATCTCTCTGTAACAGGGGATGTAACAGGGTGTGTATAGGGGGTCTCTGGAATAGTTCCAGCCCATCCTCCCCAGGTGGCATCCAAATCTCTGAACAGACATTTTCATTTTCCCTGCACAGTCCAAGCATATGCAAAAGGATGGGAAACAACCTCCTGCTTCTTCTACAACTGAGCACAGTGATATAAAAACCTCATTTTCTCTCCTTTTATGTTGCCCATAAAGCTCCAAATGTTGCTCTTAAATGGAGTCCCCCTCATGCATATAATTGAGTGAGGGATTTCTCAGCCACCTGCATTATGATTTTACTGGGCCAAATGTTGCCCATTTCCTCTGTTAAAGCATTTTTTGCTGAGTTTTCAGCTGCTGCTATGCATGAATTTTCCAGAGCAAGCGTAGACAGCAAGCAGTGTAGAACAATTAACACATCCAGCTAACCTTATTAACTTCCATTGTGCATCAACAACAATATAAGATTCAGATGGATGTCACTTGCTGCTTTCTTAGCAGCCCTGAAAATCCTGTGCACGTTCCTTTCCTGAGAGCCTCCATGCAGAAATAAAAAGCCCAACAGTTCCAGAGATAATTCATTACCACCACACTGGAATGAAGGCAATAGCTCCCTGACAGTGATGCGTAGGAAGCCTGGCTTCCTCTTGCTCCTGCCAGGCTGGATTTTCTGATGTCTAATAATGCAGCTGAGCTCAATTTGCAACCTGAGCTGCAGAAGGGTTTCCCCTTCCTTTGTAAGACAGGTTACAAAAACAGCTGGAAAGTAAAAATCTCCTTTACTTAATGTTTAGCTTATTTTATTAATTTATACATTTTTTTTCATTAATTGCTTACTAAAGCATTATAGGGGCATCACTGTCCAGATTTCAAAGGTGTTTGGAAAACAGAAGAAAACCATAAAAATGTCTGTTCTACAAATGGGGAAACTAAGGCATCAAATGTCATGAGACATCCTAACACTTGCACAGATCACTAAGCAGCTAAGTTTTAACCAGTTCAGTATTCTAATGGACCAATACCTGCCTTGTCTGATACCTGGGAAAAAATGGAATAAAATGTTGACAGTCTCAGATTTGATAAAGACTACCCTTTTTTATCCTCTGTTGAACATTATGCTTTGGGAAATATTGAGGTGCAAGTACTGCAAGTCAGAAATCCTCCCAGATCATTAAACCAAAAGTTGTATAAAAAAAAATTTTAACAGCATTTTCTCATAAAGACTTGGTTTAACTTCAAAGCCTGCTGTTCCCTACCAAACTGTTTCTAGAGGAAAACCAACCAAATATAAAGAACAATTTAAACAAGGCGGGCTCTTCTCTACATGGTCAAGGTACCTTCATCAAGATAGACAACTCAGGGCAAACCAGACTAACTGCACCCACAAAAATAAATAATCCTGAAGCCTCTGTGCAACAGTTCATGCATCACTTCCACCCCATGCTGACTGCTCACTTGTCCTCTGCCCCTGAAAAACCTTTGGCTTGCACAAACATTGGAGATTAGGGGGTCTCTCTTCCCCTGGTCTCCGGATGGACTCTGTTTCCTACCAGGTTTTTAGCCCAAGGGTAAATTGCAGCCTCCTTCTCCCCTGGGGAATAAGCCAGAGAGTTTCAGCAAAGGCTGGGATTCACCCATGGGCCTATCTCAAAGCTGGTTGCAACATCCAACCTTGGATAGTTCCCAGGTCTCTACTGCTTTTCTACAGGGAAAATATTCTTAACGAGAAATGTTCCAGTTTAATTTCTACCAACAATCAGCTTTTGGACCAAATAAAATTTTTCTGTGTTTTTTATTTTGTTTTGGGTTTTTTTGGTTTGGTTTTTTTTTTTTTTTTAAAGGGGAGAGGGACTGGTGGCGGTCTTATTTTTAAATTTTTGTTTTATTCTTCTGTGTCTAGATGCATTTTTTATAGTTTATCAGACTTTGAAATGCCACCCTCAGTACATCATAACCATGCCTTAGATAATGATCTAGCCGTACTCATATTTTGCTATCTTCCAGGCTAGTTTAAATGGATGTTTTGATTCCTGGCAAATTCACAAATTAGGTGGCAAGGGGTAAATATGCAGTACTTAACATGCAAAGCAAAATCAAGGACATGTTGATCTTGGTCTGGCTTTATGTTCGCTGTAAACAAAGTCCTGCGACTTCCATAAAGAAAAGCTAAAAATTAAAGAGCATGACTTTTCCTTTTTTTTTTTTTTTTGTCCAGAGGAGATTTTTATGCATCCCTGTTTTAGGGTTTAACTCCTTCCTGTTGCTGTGTAGGCAATTTCTTCCAAGTTAGGTAAGGTTTATGGAAAGAGCTGTCACCCCTTCTAGCCTGACCTACTCACCTTCTTTCTGGAGAAATAGGTCACAGGTTACGATAAGTGAAAAAGATCCAGTAATCCTGCCTTGTCCTCTTCCTGGTGGTGCAGAATTACATCCCATAATCTGTTTTCCAGGGCAGAGCCTATTATTTTAAGGGAGGATGACTAGATGCTACAAGTTTTACTGACCCAGCACATTGTTGTGGGTGCGTGAATTATTTGGCTGCTATGGATAGATTATTCCTTTCTCTCCTAGAAATTGCCAGCCAAGACCTGCATGGTCAACACCTGCTGCTTCTTAAGATGGTGCAAACTGTCTTTTCATGAAGCACCTGGGTGCACAGAGCAGCCATAGGTGACACTGAGTAAGGGGGCAGCTGATTTCTGTCCTGGAGCACACATTCTCCAGGTGTTTTTATCCTGTCCAATGTAACTAAGGAAACTCACCAAAGCCTTTGGCAGTTTTTGAGCTCAAGCTGGGATAGTGATGGCTGCAGTCTAATATACATCCCTCCACTAACACATGGGATTTATTCCGTATTGATTTTTAGAAATACAGTAGAGAAAGGGCCCTTCCACAAAAGAAACTAATTTGCTCCGGCTCCTTTTTCCAGAGACTACCAAAGCACAACAGACACTTTGTGCTGTAACTCTTAAGCTATAGCTCTAATCCATCTGGAAAGTTCCACCTTTGGCAGAAGTGGCCAAGGAAATTTGCTACTGGTTCACCCTCAGCAGAGCTGAGTCAGAAAGGGACTCTGGGCAGCCTGTGCCTGGCAGTGGTAGGAAGCAGAAGAGACAAGTAGTTAGATCCTTGAGGGCTAGAGGGTTATTTGGAGATGATTAGGTGACTAACAGAAAAGAAGCAAAAAGAGATGTAGTTTTTGTTCTGTGATGATCTGTGCAACTTAAAAACCAGCTTTTCGTCAGCTTGAAAATTCAATAAGGACAAGTGTAACAGGTGGAAGGCAAAAGGAGTAAGATTGAGGAGGGCATGGGAATTATCATGCATGACATAGCACCCAGGGTGTGAATACCAAGCACATCTGAAGATGAAGAGCTAGTTCCCGTTGTCCTTTCTCACCACAACAAGGGTCAGGGCCAAGCAGGAGCACGTTCATGGCAGAAGAGCAGAAAGCTGCAAGTGTACGTGAGGGCAGTCAGGACTTGGCATCAGGAGCCATCACCAGATAAGGAAATGCAACCAACAAGTAGAGGCAGGACCTGGCAGCCAGTGCTGCCTGCTGAACCCAGCTCCTCAGCCTTCAGATGGGATTTGCAGAAAGCACCAGCACTTCTGCAGCCTTCATGCCACTTTCCTCAGAACAAAGTATGGGGGCACCTGGGAGGGTGCACAGGGAAAGCAGCCATTTACTGGTAGTGTTATTTGCACCATAGTTTGATACCTAGCTGGTCTGGGAAAACAGGCACTGAGGGCCCAAGACAGTAGTTTGGATTTTTTTAAGCTGGAAAAAACCAAAAAGCAAATAAGACTATGTGCAGAATGGCTTCTGAGCAAAGGAGCCATGAGTTTTTGCTCCAGCCCTGCCCTCCCTTCCACTACCACACTGGCTGTGACTGTGCCTCTTCACAGGCATCTGATGGACCTGGAACCTCATGTTTCAGAGAATAAAGCTAAGTAGGAAAATGAAAGGAATTCTTTTCTTCAAGTGGAGGATGGGGCACAGCCCCATGTTTTACTCTACTCTGGTTTGCAGCAGTCTGTTTAAGCTTCTGGAGTGATACTTACTTGTACCATGGCCTAATTTTTTTCTAAGAAATAAGCTTTATAGTTAATGAGTTTTGCTCGTTACCCACACTAGAGAATCCCAGAGATGACAGCAAGCTGGTGGTAGATCTAGACTGGCTCCTGTGCATGCTCTGCTCGCTAGACTGATTCCCTTTCCGAGGGCAGCAACTATGCAGGGTCTAACAGAAGTAAAACACCAAATCACCAGACATAACCTAAGCCCTAGAGCACTTAACTGCTCAAAACCATTCAGCCCCACTGTTCCCATTCCATAGATGGGAGCCTCAGGCTTGTCCCACACCATGGCAAAGCTGCCAAGAGCCCCACCAGCAGCCAGTCCTGGAGCTGCACTGGGCGGGCTGCTGAGCTGCCTCTGCTTCTGCAGGGCCACAAACCCCCTGGGGACCAGCCCGGCAGACAGGAGGAACCACACGAAGATAAGAGGTCTAGCCCACACTGGCAGCATTTCACACACAACCCTGAACTCTGATTTGGTTTAGCTGCCAAACTACCAGATTTCTGCCTTAACCACAACCACCAGATGCACCTCAGGTGAAACCCAGACCTTCATACAGTTTCCCAGAACTTCCTTCCAGCTCAGATACCGCCTCCCTCAGCCAGTCTCGGGTCACCTGGTAGAGGTACCATGAAATTACAGTTATTACATTTCCCCCCTTCTTTCCTGTCCATCTAGTCTGTGAGGCAGCCTATTCCCCTGGCAGTGTTATCAGAAAAGCATCCAAGGGTAAATGAGTACAAGCACTAAGGTACAAGTGTCAAGATATATAGGGTAACATATATATTTGTGGGAGAAGGTAGTTTTCTTCCCAACACACAGATCCATTTCCCACTATAAAGAGGAACTAGGAGACACCTAGGTTCTCTTTTTTTTTTTTTCATTTTTATTTACCTCACTGGCCGGTCCAGCTGATTTTTGTCATTTGCCCTTGTTTGTGGTGGTGGGTGACACTACCCCTTAGCAGAGGGCTGAGAAAAGCACAGTTACTCCCTTCTCCCCCAGCCCCTTATCCTCTGACTTCCCTGTTGGGACACACTGTGGTATTGTGTCCTGCCCTGGCACAACCCTGGCTGCATGCAGATGCCACTGTCATCCAAATAATCAGCGGTTATTGCTGTGACAGTCTGAACATCACTACTCAGGAAAATTTCAGTGTGTTTATTAGGCCATGGTGGTTTCTGAGACCACAGCTGGGATTGAGGTCCCTCATCCCCACAGCCCAGACACGAGAATGTAAGTGCCTTGCACCTGTCAGCAAGCCTTATTGCCAACAGAGAGGAGCTGTATTTGGTTGTTTTTTTTTTTTAAACAGCTCACTAGATCATGTCAGCAGACAACAATGTGCTCACTCCACAAGACACAGAATTTGACAGGCAAAACAACCTGCCAGTTACTTATCATTAGTGCAAATGACTGATTTTTCGGTTCACCGGCAGTTCAGAATAATCTGAAGGTTTTATTTTGAGTCAAACCGAAGAATTTCTTTTTCCAGAACTTTCAGCTCACCTTGATATTTCATATTTCTACTCCAATCTCTTTTAAATAAAACTTTTTATTATCTTCTAAGAAGTGCAAAAAATGAAAGAGGGATGCTTCATTTGATCCAAAACTATTTCTGTTTAACTTCCAACCAGAAAAAGAATGGCAGGGGGAAGGAATTCAAGAATAGATACTTCTCCCAGTAAAGAGAAAATTATGGTCAGTTGAAACCACATATTTGCCTTGAAAAAAACATTGTAATGAAAATTTTGGACTGCCTTAGCCTGTTTCTCCCCCACTTCCCCCACCCTTCACGGTCAGGTTGCAAAGCCCATCACCCACATTTATTTTTTTGTAGGCTTAGAAATCACAAGTCAAAAGGGAAAGAGTTGCTCATTTCCCATCACTCTTCTCCCTCACTCTCAACGGTGTCCAAGGTCTTTTGCACATCAGTGAATCCCATTCTGCCTCATCCCTGTCTATTTCAGCCATCCAGAGCCAGCCTTATGCCATCCACTGGCTTGGAAATAAAAACACATTAAAGAGTCAACCAAGGGGAAAAAAAAAAAAAAAAAAAGAACACAAAAGGGGAAAAAAAAAAAAAAAAAAAAAAAAGGAAAATAAAAGAAGTAGAAAGAAGTAGTAGGTGTGCAGGCCAACCCTGCAGGTGCTTCTGCAATTGAGTCTTGGCTCGGGGCAGTACGCGTTAGTGACTTTTAATTTCCTCTGTCCCCAGGCATCCTGGATAATATCACTCAGATAGCTCCAGTTCAACTCCTGACCTGGCAGACAGTGCTGGGCATCCCACCATGCTCCATTGAGTACACTGAGCCTCACATAAGCCCTCTAAGCCACTGGGCTACTTTGGTGAGTCATTTATTAACATTGAACATGCTTTTCCCTACAACTTTGCAAGGAGGGAGGGAATCCAGGGCAGGGAATTAAAGACCCCCAAACAAATTTTAAACACAAATTGAATTTTTTAATTGGACTGGAGTGCTGAAGCATATTCAGATCTTGACCTCAAACCAGATCAGGAAGGAGAAGTAGGCAGTCAGTTGGCTCTGGAGATTTGCAAGGGGCCACAGGTGCCTTTAATAACCAATATTGCAAGTTAATAGCTTGGTTAGGGATGAGAATAGAGTAAAAGTTATACCAAGGAGTTCAGTTTTAAGCCACTTAGCTTTGGAAAAAAGCTAATATCACAGGACGATCACAACTGGAACAGGAGGTTGGAAAGGCTCACAGATTACTACATTTAAGCTTTTGCTACTACAAACCTTTTCTTCTTATAATTGTGACAATTTTTGAAGTTTTTCAAGCAACATCCTTGTGCAGGACACTCTTACATTGGTTGTTCCTACTGGGAAGAAATTTCAAACTCTGCTAGAAACTTCTTCCTAATTATCACCCAAGACTCTGTGGTTAGCAAATAACATTTTCCTTTAGTTTAGTTGCTGTTCTTCTCATTTCTTTTGGAGAAACCCACTAAGAAGGTCCTTATCTGAATGGCAACAGAATCGTAACATCTTGAGAGGACAGGTATCAATCAAGTGCTTGATCATGACCACAGTTTTAACTGATCCTATTGATCAGCTGTGGGTTACCCAGGAAGAAAAAGTGTTGAACCCTTACTTGGTAGCTGCAGTGCTATCTTGCACTGCCTCTCATTTCATCCCTGTTCTCTGCCTCAGCTGCACATTTCCAGAGGTGTCAAAGGGAGTTGAACCAAGTTTGGACCTATCTTCCTGGAGCTGCTTTGAGAATTACAGGCTCTAGGCAGGAGTCTGATCTAAGTTTTCAGTTCCGCACTTGCTGAAGGATCAACAAGAATATCTTTGTGAGTGTCTGAGGGCCACTAGGTTGCACAGTGCTCAGACATTTGGCTGCTGCTGAGAATCCTACTCAGATGTTTATTCAAGTCATGACCTGAGCGCACAGCACTCCAGTTTGTAGACAACAGGAACCAGGAGCAATCGGCATTTTTGAGCACCTTCGATCTGTTAACTGACATTTTCTGAAGATGAAAAGCCTTTGGGTTGACTGCCCACGAGAGAAAGCCCCCTGCCCCCAGATAGTTCCTGCATGGCCTTGGCAGTAGGCCCAGACAACGTCAACAAGCTTTGAGCATGACTTATAGCACTATCTGAGACAGTGAAGAAAACAGAAACTCCCATGACAGCATTCACATTCAGGTCTTGTTGATGAAACTACCAGCCACTAACGCCAAAAACAGCAGAGATTATTTTTTACCATGTGGGCTTCAAAATTCACATCAACAGGCAGAGTAGCATCTTTCACACAGTTCCTTAAAACACCTCTCTGCGACAAGCCTTCCCCTCACACCCATCTGGCAGCAGGCTCGCCCATGGAGAGGCACGGCTTCCTCCTCATTTCATCCTCCTCCAACACTCCCATTTGCGTTTTGTCCACTTGTTGCATCCTGTCTAATTCCTGTTCAGGCATTCGTCAGGGAGGGGAAGGTTGTTTTTGCTACTTGCCTGTGCTGCACCCAAAGTAATGAGCCCAGAATCTTTATGTGATCTCCTACCTGATACTCTGATTTAAGGTGGGACTACAAGGAAGACTTTCCTTTCTTTGCCTCTGACAACCAAGTGGAAAACACTCAATTTCAGAAAAACAAAGGTTATTGGGAAACCTGCTTCAGGATCTGTCCAAAACATTTAATTTGACAAGCAACATTCTGTGTTTGGAGTTTGCCCTCCCTCTTTCCACACTTTCAAACTAAAATTCTGCACATCAAAAATATCCTTTTGGAACAGAAGTCAAAATGCTGTCTGCAAGCCACGGGAAAATATTTGATGCCAACATCCCCATTCTTGCCTTGACCAAAACTCAAACCATATTTGATGCTAAGGAGCAAATAGGCCTGGCCTTTGAGAAGCAGTTTTGTGCCAAATTTAGCGCTCATTCACAAACTCTAACCAGTTCTTCATGCAAAGCAATACAACCACAACTTCAGGTCGTTTGTGACCTTGGCCTTCTTCAAAACAAATGAAAGCTTAATGCTTACAGATTTTAAGTCCTAATCCACAAACATCCCAACCCTCACTTTGTTTGCTCAGTATTAAAAAAATATGGGTTTTACTTTCTTTTTCTCCCTGCATCTCTTTTCAAACAAATCCTTCCTGCCTTTGGACAAGCTGACATTGTGTTTGTCCTTGAGTGTGTTCAAAAGCGAGGCAGAGCGTTCCTTTCTCATTACATGGCTTGGCTTATCAGCCCAGCAAAGGTTTGGGTTTCAGGTGTGGCTCTGTGCCAGGTGTGACTGGCCACACTCCACTCACACAGCACCAGAGGCAGGGGCACGGAGCGTGTACAGGCTTACAGGCTGTCCTTTAGAAGCACCAGGAAAATCTGCTCTCACCTGCTGATCCTCACAGACAAAAAAATGGCCTCTAGCCTCAGAAGATGGATCAGGAGGAATTAAATTATATTTAGCAGGTTGATGGAGAGGTGTGATATGATTTGCCCACTGAGAGTGGGAATAGGTTCTCAGCTGTATTTCAATTTTACAGCTCTATGGTCAAAATCCATAGTGAAGAATGCTGGTAAAACTGGGGCAAGACATTTCTCTTCTAATGTATTATCAAGAGCATTAATGCAGAGATTTTACCTCCTGAAGTGGACTGGAAATTATACACGAGATAGGCACCTAGGAAATAATTCCTAAACAATGTGATGAGCTGGTGTGCTAGACAATGCCACTGCAGAGAGGTTACATCCCAGGATACCCATAAAAACAGGACTACCTTGAATCCATTGAGGTGTCCTGTTACTGCAAACAAGTAACAACAAACTGGTAACTCAGCTTTCACTTATTAATTTTGAAACTGCATACTCTATTTACATATAAGTGTAAAATACTCTACATGTGAACAGTTTTCATTTATGTCTCATAATGAAAATGGACTCCATATGCTGTCTGGGTGTTCAACAAGTCCTCCCCCAAGACGTTCTACCATTCTTTGCTGTGCCACTTTGCATTTATCTAATACCTTATGTAGTTACTCAGAGGTTACTATTAGAATCATTCAGAACATGCATCTCCAGGAGGGCTTGTAATGAACAGTCCACATCTTATCCAACAGCAAATCATTAAAAGTAATGCCCCAGTGTTCTTCAGTTACCCAAACAGGTGTCCCTTGGGCTAGTTGAAATTGCCAAACCAGCTTTTGCCTGTAGTGGATTGACAAGTGGTGCCATTAGTGAAGGAGGTCTTTCTCCAGGCAGACCAGCTCTTACAGAAAGGAGGGAGGGATGGAGGTGGTAGGAAGGAGGAAAAGCTCTTCTGGAAATGTGATGTGTGTAAGGAGATTGCAAGCTTTGAGAGGGCCGTGCAGCCACTGGTAACTTTTGCAAGTTCCTAGCAACGCTTGCACTCATTGAAGTGTCTCAGTACTCTGGAGAAGCTAAAAACATTTGTGTTCTCTTGGCAATTCCTGAGCAGGTAGTTTTGGCTAGTTAATTATGCCTGCAGCTCTTTGTCACTCGTAGGATGATTCCACAGCCCTGAATTCACAGACTAATTTTATTTCCGTGATTCACGGCCTGGACAGAGCTTTTACAGCACGGGAACCTCAGGTGCCTGTGGTGCTTCTGCAAATTTTCAGCTGACGTGCCCGTTTGGCAACATCTTCAGGATTTTCCAGTGTTTTCACAGGAGAAGGTCCTCAGCACCCAGATGGTTACCTAGTCCCTCCCCACAGCTTGGGGCCAGTTTAGCACTCCCAAAACCTTTCCTCAAGTCAAACCATTCCCTGAAGCATTTGGCAGATACATGAGCTCAAGACAATTTTTACATAGTTGCTGATATGGCTGTCCTGATCACAGTATCCTGCTGCCTTAGGGGCGTTTACCCTCACAATAATCCCTCCAGTTGGGGCACTCTTGCTATTCCCATTGTTCTCCTACTGAATCACAGCACTGATGTAATTTGCCTGGGACAGAAGATGAAGTCTGGGGCAGAACAGGGAACTGAGCATAAGTCCCTCAAATTCCTTGCAGGCACTCCAAGCCCAGGCCATCCCAATGACTTGTTATATTTGTGAAAACATCTGGCAGGGCTTTAGGTGGAGGGTGTAAGATTTTCACTTGCTTGAGCATGCACGGAAGTGCCAGCCATACCTCTGTGGGTGAATGTGCTGCAGCAGGAGGGATGGGAAGCCATTGCATCACAGCCCGGTAAAATCCTGCAAAGCCCTCAGGAAGAGAACCTGGTGCCAGGCACGGGATCAGCAGGCGAGCTGTGGGCAGCCAAGGAAGCTCTTGACAAGCAGCATCATGCAAGCACCTGATCCCCAGCCCAGAGCAGCCACTGGCTCCAGCACATTTTGAACACACTTGTTCAAGTGATCACTCAACACCAAAGGTATTTGAGAGATCTGCTTTGTGTGTGGCAATGTCCAGCTGGCAAGAGATAACTATTAGGCTTTTGCAGCGCCCTGCACACACTCCAAATTAAGCAAACCCTGTGTTTAAAGGCATAAATCAAATCACAGCGCTTTTTCTTCCAAGATGAAGACTTCAAAATCCGATTTCAACAAAATGCTCAATTAAAGGTGCAGAAGCCACTTAACTGAACTGACTAGCAAAGCTCCTTGAGGCTTTGAGATGCCCCATCCATTCAGAGAGCAGTAAAAAGACAATCTCTTACTCTCTGTATAGGGGCTTTGTTTCCTCAGGACGATGGTGACCATGGGATGAAAACCCTGTTGAAATTAATGGAAAGTATTGAAGCACATTTGAGCTCAGCTCTCCAGTAGCAGGACACTAAGCACCAGGGTGGGTTTTTTATTTTACAAAGATAAAATCCTGCCTGGAGTTTGTACAGCTGAAAGATAAATGGAGTCAATGCACAAAAACCACCCACCACGGGCAGCAGCAGAGAGATAAAAGTTGCTAGAATTCGATTGCACCCATTATTAAAACTTATCTTTAACCATCTCTCTGTCTATTGATTTCTAGCCAACTATTAACTAGCAATGACCTTAGAGGCTTGAAAATAACTTGGGAAGTCAAGTAAACAAAGGGGAACCCAGCTGCATACAAAGAACCAAGGTATTGCAGAGACCCTCTTTGCTTCTGCTCATTGCAATAAACTTGTGCTAAGTATTTTTCCATTTAAACATCTGAGTCAATGATCCAAGAAGCTGAGGATGTGGACAAGCAACTGGGTGTACAGAGGAGCAGAAGGAAGGAATATGAGTTAATTTTAATTGTTTCTAGAGCCTTGAATTAATGTAATCTCAACTAAAGTTAGAAGACAAAGGTTCACATTTTAAGAGCTTAGGTCCACTGGCTGCAAGCCTTCATGTATATTAAAAAGAAACATTAATTATACACAGGTCAATTTGACTTTTTCAGGACATGGTATTATACTGTGCCAGAGAAAGCCCTTTTTGTTGTTTGAAAACCTCATGAAAATGGGCAATAGGAGTTCTTTTAGAAGGAGAAACAAAGTATTTCATCATACACCTTTGTTTATCTTCCAAGCTTTTTCAGGCCTAAAGATTCTTCTTTTCATGATCTAAGAATTTTCACCCCTTGTCCTTTCCCTCCACCACCACAAGTACTCTAGCATCCTCCACATTTCCCTTTGTTCAGTGCTTCAAGATTCCCTTTGCAACACCACAAACTTCACCTCACCCAGCCCTGTACCCACAGCATCCTCAAAACTCTGCCCCTTCCCATTACACTCAGCTCCTTCCCCTGTCCTGTAAGGATCATCTGGGGAATAAGCAGCATTTACTGTGGTTTGTTTGAGGCTGTTAGTGCTCTAGGACAGTCACCTACTTGGCCAAGCAGCACCTATAACTTTTGAAAACTCCCCGAGTCCCTTGTGCAGAGCACACTATTGCCTTGCCACTGATTTTCAAGATACTTTTATAACAAGGATTATTTGCCCTGTTTAATTTGGCTAATGAACTGGTTCTACAATTTCTGAAGGAACACAATAAAGATACCAGTGTTACTATTTTGAAAATAATTGATATTCTTATGCACCACATTCTACACTACCTTGGTTTTGGCCTTGCTTAGTATTGTGGCCAGGGCAATAGCTCCTAAAAAAAATTCTCTAAATCTTGGAAAAATATTGTCAACATGTAAGCCTGTCAATTTAAATCCCATCCTGGATCCAGTAGCTGATCCGTGTGTGAGGGCAAAATGAATTATGCAAAACAGGGCTAAATGTGGTGACTGTACAGATCAAACTGGAATATTTCAGAGAGAAATGTGCCATATATTGGGTTTTTAAAATCAAATGTAGATTTGTTCCTCCTTAATGGAGAAGAGAGTTGTAGACATTCACGTCTGCAAGTTCACACAGGACATAGACACGGTGGAGCGAGAAAAGCCAATGTCTCTTTAGTTGTAGCCCCACGCTACAGAAAAAGATGTTGCAAAATTCTGGTGTTTCCAGTTTGTGGGGAAATCCTTTAGAAGGGCTTTTTGTGCTTTCTCATTCTCACCATAGGCAAACCAGGCCTGGAGGGGCAGCATAAATAATTTGAAGCCAGAAGAGGAAGATGTCCAAATTCTTCTTAATTTGAAACCTAAATAGAACTCTAAATATTTGGGCAATTCAACCATCAACACAAAGGATTCCTTTTGAACTGACACTCAGATAATCCACCATCCATCCTTCTCAAAGAACTTTTGAGGGTTTTGACTCAATTGAGTCACATTTGTAAGACTGGTAGAAATTTCAGCAACAAGAAGTCCTTACGGGATTTGGCAGAACCCATAGAGGACAGGAGGTAGAGATGCAGAGGAGTTTCCAGCGTGGAAGGGCACGTGGGAACTGCCCTTAGGGAACAGCTGCCTGGCCAAACAGCACGTGTGTCCTGCCTGGCCAACCAGAGCTTGCACGGCTCTGTCCCAGCTACAGCATTACGTTATCTTCCGTGTCACGGAGCCACAGGAAGAGCAGTGTGAAAAGAGCTGGGCTTATTATGATAGAAACAGAAGTAGGATGAAAAGGCCAAAGGACAAAAATCCACAGGAGACTTCAGTAACTCTGGTGTTCAGGAAACAACAAGGCCCTTTCCCATCCCTTCATCTTCTTCCTGTGAAGGGTGAGATTACCCACCCTAAAGGCAGGAAGACACATACACCTCCCTCACCAGAAGAGGCATGGCATTATAATAGCAGGGCTATTTTTTCCCCAGGAAAAAGAATGAAATCAGCTATTTACACTGGACAAATTACAAGCCCTGGGAAGCACATGAGGCACACAAAGAGAGCAGTTGTATCACAAATAAATATGTGGTGGGGGGAACTTATTGATTAGCTTTGTAAACGCAGTTGCCCAATCAATAGCAATTTCTGGAAATGCCTGGTACTTATTTGGTGCAGCTTGTACAATGAGGATAAATAATATGAGTACTTAAGGGGCACATCTCCTGACACCACTGCCAAGCCCTGTACAACACAAAGCCAGAATGTGGTACAACAATTGCACAAGCTAGGACTAATCCACTCTGCTTCTAAAAAAAGAAAAATCACAAGCACAAATCCAAACACAGCCACGCTATCAAAATAAACACCTGGATTCCAGAGGTATCCAGACAGGTTCCTGCTCTTCCTGCTGTAGATGGCTGGCACTGGATCCAGGATGGTATGAAACTCACCCATTCCCAGCTATGCCCAGCTGGGAAGCCATGGGTCTCCCAGGATCCCTGCTGTATGTAGGGGAATACACAGACACTTCCCTCTTTCCTGAATGACCAGGGTGCCCCTAAGCACAGCAAAAGCCCCAGATGCTAGACTAGGAAAAAAAAATAAAGGTACAAAGCAGGTTGCCAGAACAGTTTGCATGATGCAGCCCCTCCATGCCAGCACCAGCCCCTTGCCCCTTAGAGGCTTGGTTTGGACATGTTTACCTCTTCCCATGCCTTCCTCTTCAAGGGAACCCAGCTCTGCTGGGGCACGGCAGGGTCCCAAAGCAGACAGGACCCTTGAGGCCCACATCATGTGCTGCTTGCACAACAGCAACTCAGCAAGAGGCATGGAGGGTCATCATCCCACCAGCAGGGCTGCAAGGAGCCCCTGATTAACCCTAACCCAGGCTCCCGGTTGTACCACATCCCTATGCTAAAAGTAGCACCTGATGGGAAGAAGGGAAAATCCACCTCAGCTCCCCAGAGGCTTTTCTACTTCCCTTCTTTTCAGATAGGAAGTTTGCTCACATTGTAACATGAGATCATAGCACAGGAAAGACTGAGGAACCAGACGCTCATTTAAGCTGCAGCTTTTTCACTGCAGCTGCCAAGGATAATGATGTTTGCATGAAACCTGTTTACAGCTACTGCTCACAGCCCTCCCGTGAGGTGCCTGTGCAAGAGCCCATGACCAGCTCATCATAACAAAGACCTTCACCCACCCAACTTACTTTAACCAGCTGCATCACTCCAGACAAGGTGGGGCAAGCAGTTTTCACATCCACAGCACCCAACACTGCTCGTGAAACTGAGGGCTGGAGGAAGAGAGGGAAAGGTGTTTGTAACATAATCCCTTATGTAGTTTTTGGTGCAGATTGCTGCCAGCTGGGCGGTGAGAGAGCAGGGGGAGCTGCTCTTCTCACTAGACAAAGCCCAAAGGTGTTTCACATTTTCCCTTAGGGCCCTAATGACTCTTCCCATCTGCAGGTGTCTCAGGACACAGAGGTCCGGGGCAAATGCTGAAATCGTGTCTTCCCCACAGGAGAGGTCATTTACTCTATCCCATGGTGAGAGACTCCATGGGACTACACTTGTTCTTGAATCATGGCAGGCTGAGAGGAGTTTATGTGGAGTAGGAGTGACTCATTTTTCTGTTCCTAAAATGTTGGTATTACTCACCAGAAAAATCCCCACATATTCTGTGGGATTTTAGTGCTTTTTGTCTTTCATTAACAGCTCATCTTGTTTGCTTCCTCATCACAGCGTCCTCCTCATAAGAACTTCCTGCATCCTTTGTCACCACCTCACAACATCATCGCAGCAGCCAAACAGCTCTTGGAAGCTGGAAAAGACATTAGGCAGCAAATGATCCCTTTGCCACTAAAGGAAGGCCCCGTCAGCCTCCGTGGCTCCATGTTCAGCACACGGTTAGACATGCAGCTTGTGGGTTGCATGGATTTTCCTTGTGACTCAAAGCAATTTTCATTTACAGTCCAGAGGTGTGCACAAATTACCAAAAGGTGCATAAATTAAAGCCTTCAGTTACCTTGCACAAACAGGATAGGTGTCCTTACATGAATTCCTGTGTCTCCTAGGAGGGAGTGCACACATGCTGCTTTTGGATCCTGACATATATGGTACGGGGAATTAAAGGCATAACCGAATTATTTCAGCTCTCTGTGCCTAGTTTTCCTAACTGTAAAACATGTTTGCTTTGCATTGACCTTGAGGCTAAACATAAATGGAGGCCTGGAGTTGCTACATGCAGAAGACTGTACAAAGATAAAGAAAATTTCTTGGGGACCTGCAAAGCAGTGAAAGGGAATACATTTAACTTAGGAGTGGTGTGGGCTATATCGCCACTTTCCCTCCATCCTACAAAATCTTAAAATTGCTTTTCTTGCTTTTTGTTGTAAATAATTGATGTGTGAAGTGCTGACTCATAAGTCTGGGGTTACAGGAAAGGAAACTTTGTTTCTTGGTTAAAAATTTCATTTCACAGCATAGGCAGCTTCCTCTAAGGCTGGCTGGCAAGCCCTGGGCCATGCGGTGCGTGCCCTGCAGACATGGACCCTGTGTCAGGGGAGGATTTTGCAGGCACTGTGGTTCTGCCCATTGTTCTGCAGCAGGGAAACCCAAGCATTGCCCCACCAGCAGTGTGGCTGTCCCATTTGCATGAAGTGGAGCGCAGCAGAGCTCCCTTGCCCTGCTGCTAAAGCAGAGGTAGGGCCATTGAGTGTGCCAGGTCGTGTTTCTCTGTGCATCACCTGGACCCACGTGGGCTTTTACTCACTCTGCTCAAGCAAGAAGAGGTTGTGCTGGGGCTGCAATGTCCAAAAGTTGTTCCTTCTCCACAAACAGCAGACCAAATTTTGGACTTCCCCAGTTACTGCTGTACCAAAGTAGCAGTGAAGAGTATCCACAAAGCTGAGTCTTGAGCATAAATGACTTAATTCCTCAAAGACCTTGCCATACAAAGGAATAGAGGAAGTATTGTCTGTACGTCATAGGAGAGAAGACACTCAGATCCTTACATTTTTTTCAGCACCTGACCTGCACTGATTTGCACAGCAGCCAGGCACTTGCACTCCTGCAGTGAGCCACACGTCAGTGACTCACTCAGCGTCAGACAGAAAGTCTGCAGCACTGCAGTGAAGACAACTTCATTCTTCTGGAGCTCACAGAGGCACTTCTGACACCTGGGTGCCGTGACACTTCCCCTCACTCCCTCCAAGCAGCATTATTTCATCGTGTCTGCCAGGCACAATTTGCTGCTGGAATTCAGTACTTTTATCTCTGCTCTTTGATGGACACCCCTGTGGCATATTTGACTCATCTTCTTTCTAATATTGTCGTGATAGAATTCAACACCCCCTCCATTCTCCTCAGACATTGCAGAAAAGGTGAATTTGGAAACTTCTTTCTCAGAGAAATTGATGATAACAGCTCCATTGTGCCTGACAACGCCAGTCACAGTCTGTGCCTTCCAAAGCCACAGGAATACTGTTGCTGTAGCTGTGCCTTGTGTTGGCTATGGCAAGGTGTAAAACAGAGAACCAGCCTCTGCCCCACAGAGCTTGCAATCCTAACAATCATCCATACATTGAATGTTTTCTATATAAACATTTAGCTAAAGAAAGCATCCAAGTCACATAAAAGCTCAATGGATCAAAAAGGTCAATGGAGAAGCAAGTTTTTCAGGAGATTTGGTTTATCCATAGAATAGCAATTTGCAGAGCTTCTGTGTTGTATTTAGAGAGAAGCAAAAGGTCACAGAGAGTGAAAAAACTTAGGATGTAAACCCCTGCATGTGCAAACCTTTCCAGAGTAAAGTCTCCTCCACTTGGAAAAGGAGAGGAATTGAAGAGCTCCATAAGTTGAGCAGCATCTGCCTGTGCAGGGCTGACAGCCCTGAGAAGTGCTCAGTTTTTGTGTTTTGGCACATATCTGAAGGTAATGCAGGAGGTGAGTCATGGTGGTTTGAATTTCACATATCAGGACAAGTTTGTTCATTGAGGATACACCAGCAAGTACAGGTGCTGCTGTGGATGTGTATATGAGAGAGAAAAAGAGATGGCACTTCAAAGTCAGCATTAGGAGAAAGCCCCTAGTCTTGCTCTGCTTTTGTGAGAAAGATTTCCTTGAGCTCTTGAAGCTAATAGGAGTAAGGAAAAGATGTTTCTCCTTACTCCAGATGAATGCTTTCCTATTTAATTGATAACCAACTCTAGAGTGAAGTGGGATGCTCCTGTGCAGAGCCTACACAATAGCAAGGTGATTGGTTTTTTTTAAACAAGCAAAATTCAGATCACTAGAAAGGGCTGTGTACTCCTGGTACATGAAGACAAACAAGGACTCTTACAAATATGGTAACAGGGCAGGTTCACAAACCTACACCTACATTAAGGGCTGTTAAGGACCTCTGAGGAAACTGCCTCTGAAGGCTGTGAGACCACACTGTGGCTGCACTGGAATTCCTGCTGTTCCTCTATGCACTGACCTCTACAGCTGCTTCAGAGGGCAGTGGGTGCAGGATCCAGCAACCACATCTCCTCTGTGGTGGCAGGACAAGAGAGACAGATGCATGATTGCATAAAAGAAAAAAAAAAAAGAAAAAAGGAAGAGCTTAATTTCCTCTTGGTCAGGCCATCTTTGTTAACCAAAAGGCTTGGGGAAGTTTTGGGTACAAGCTGTGGGCATGGCAGGGGTGTGGAAGCCTCTGAGCAAGGATACCAGATCCTAGGGAGCAGCCAAAACAACAAACCTTTTTTGTGCTTTCCTGCTGTCCCAGGGATGGGCCCTGGCTATGCCCTTCAGCCTCTGAGGATCAGGGATCTTGGAGCATGAGAGCTGGCCAGACTGCCTTGGGGAGACATTCTTTGTGCAGGTGACAGCTGAGTTGTGTTTGGAGACCTTTGCTCCCTTGAGCCAAGGTGGAATGGCTGGGGTCTCCGAGATGTGTACACATAACAAGTGTCTGTGTGTGTGCCTAAGCACAGGCATGAGCATACGTATGTGTGTGTTTATATATATATGTGTATGCACTTTACCTTTCAGGGTACCTGGGGTACACAGACTTCCTGAAAGACATAGCCCACATGGAAGGATGAGTCCAAGGAAAAGTGACTTCAGAGCAATCAAACTCCTGTTAAATTTTACAGCTGGAGGAGAGAGCTCTCGGTATGATTGAACACCCTGTGCATCTTTACTGAAATGAACTTTTGGAGACACCATGGTGAACCAACACTAAGGCAGCACTGTGACTGTGCGTTTCAGCAAAGCTCAGGTTCTTTTTCCCCTGTCCAGCTGCAGCGTGGCCAGGCAGAGCTCTGGGTTATGTAAGATGGGAATCAGATGACTGATACAACTCTTGCTTCAGTAAGGACAGATGCTGCCAGCTGGGCATGTGAGCAGCCCTGCCTCTTGAGTTTGAAACAAGAGTATTTCAAATGAGAACATAAATATAATATTTAAACATAAATATTTTGGGGTTTAATGCAGTTGATTTTGTTTTATTTTAAATTTATTTATTCTTGCTGAGAAAAGCTTGTGATTAGTGGGCTTTTACTCTGCACTTCCTGTCTTATGCCCTGTCTTTTTCCTACTGTAAAATACTGAATGCAAGATAATTCAAAACAAATTGGTTATTGTCATGTTCTCAATGGCTGTTGAGGCATCACAGTCTTCTTTTCTAGCTGTCACCTCGCTCCTGTGAAGCCTGGACATGTGAGACTTGTCTTAGGGAAATCCCAGTCTTTCAGTTTTTTATTGCATTTGGGATTACCTTTGTTTGTAGCACACTATAGTTTTGGTTTCATCTGTGTTATGCAAGATTTTTTTTAAAGAATTCTGGTCAGCATCAGACACAGTGTCTCTTGGTAGGTTATAAATTTTTCTGTACAGCAAAGGAGAAAATCTGATTGTTCAGGAAGGGAAAGGACTGAGACACAGATTCCCTGGCATCTGTTCCCAAGCTGAGCAGTTTACTGTCTGTGTTGGTGCCTTGCACAGGCCACTTACACAAAGGTCAGGCACCCCCCAACAGCCCCTCCTCCTGTGGTAACTCAGAAGAACAAACATTATGCTATAAAGGTTTATTCTGTAGAACTTCCAACACACCACATCAGCAAAACCCTGGGGCTGCTAAAGCCACATACTCTTCATTGGCTGAAGCTCAAATAAGCAAGCAGCACCTAAGAGGTTGATCCCAGCAATTCCCCTTTGCTGCTCTCTAATGTCGCTGTTCCCCATTCCAAAAGCTACCAGGGACCATGTGGTTTAATGGCCCTGGACACCTTAGCAGTGCCCAGAGATCTCCCAGGCTCTCCTGCAAGTGTGGCCTTGCTGTGGCAGCTGAACATGTTGGGTTGCACTGTAGGCATGGTCCAAAGGGCAGGGGTTGCAGATGGAGGGGAAAATCCAAGGAAAAACATGGGAGACACTGGTCAGGGTGATACCAAGTTTTTTGAGTGAGTTTTTTGGCTCTATTTTCCAAAGAGAGGGCTCCATGGAGGTCAGCAAGATGCCACACAGGAATTTCGGGGTGCTCCCTCCAAATATTTGTGACTGCATTCCCAGCCCCTCATGGGGGAGGTCCTGTTTCCCAGCGAACGCCTTGGCCAGCAGCACCTATGGCATGCACAAACATTCCACCTCTGGGAAACATGCTGAGCTACTGAACATGCCTCCAGTTATTATAATGGAATTATAATGATGGGTAATTCTCCGATTGCAGCCTGGAAACAATGCTGGAAATCTCACTTGGAGACTGAAAAGCACGCAAAGGTCTCCCTTTGCTCTGTCAATTCCATTTGAGCCCCACTGAGACCCCACCCATCTCGGGCAAATCAAACCACATCAATTTCCTCCATCTCTGCATGGTCTAGCAAGTGTCCTGAAAGGTCTGGTGTGGATTTGCAGCTTGTAAACACTGCATGGCCAGGAACCTCTCCTTGCAGAAAGCAAGAATCCTCTGGAAGATGTCAAGAAGACAAGACTGCATATCACAATCTTGTAACAAGGAGGTGGTGAAATTGCTGTTGCGTTAGAGCTGAGCAACTCATGATTGCTCTGTCCTGCAAATGTTTGCAGTGTTTAAATGTTTTTCCTTACATGCAAATATACGTGATGATAAGCATTTTTACAATGAAACTGTGAAAAAAAGCTCTATGGGGGCAATCAACACGGGTTCATTTTGATAACTTTGAAGTGTTTTGTATTCTGCCACGTTAAAAAAAAAAAACTCATTAGCTTAAATTGTGAAATCAAAAGTAATTTTGAATGAAATGAATTTTGCATTTCGGGAATGATAAAAGGGCAATTTCCAACCTTTAAAATACAATTCAAATTGAAAAATTTGCCCAGTACAACCCTTTCAGGGAAAATGCTTTATTTCTCATATATTAGCATTTTTGGGTGACAATACAGTTCATGAAAAACCTCTGCACCTCAATAATCCGCATCTAGGCTTCCCCTGATTGCATGGTGACTGCGCGTTGCCTAATTGTGTGTGACTAATACAATTTCATGTGCATTTCCGTGCACTGGGGATTCATTGTTGCCACATACTACCATTGGGAAATCTCTAAGCGTGTGTCTATGAAACAATGACAGGGAGACAAGAGTACCTCCTCTGGAGAAAAGACCTAGGAGGAGGCGGATGACTGGGAGCAAAAAATTACCAAGGCAGAACAGACAGCAAACACAGCAGCTGTGCCTCTCCCTGGCTTGCAGGGCACAAAACCTCTTCTTTTGGGTGGGTCTTACTGGGACAGTGTTTGCGGGGTCCTATTTGATGATGAGAACAATCAACCTAAGCAATGCTTGAGAAAGGAGGGGAGTGAAAGAGAGCTTTCCTTCTTAGGGAGAAATATCCTGGGTCCACAGAGCCAGGTGGACCACAAATCCTCAGCAGCATCAGGGAGGCAGCTTAAGAAAGACTTGATTGCCCAGGGATGGAAAAATAGAGGAGTTAGCTCCAAGCAAGCTGCTGTGCTCAGTTACAGCCAGCAGCCAATGGTTATAGTAACCCTCCATTCAAAGCTCAGTTTGCATGGCTTGTGCAACAGGTATAGAGCAGGTACCCTGTGAGGGTACAGAGCCCTCTGACCAGCACTCAGACTCCCAAAATGGGCGCCTTTCCAACCCCTTTGTGCAGCAGCACCCTGGCTGCTGGAGAGGAGGGTTGCTTTGTGAAGAGGTACTTGTCACGTGAGGCTGCTGGTCCCAATCTCCATCCTCTTCTCTAAAACTCCCTGTGGTGGTGGAGGATTTCCAGGGATCAGGCATACAACAGGTAGGAGGTCTCAAATTCAGAATAGGCCCTGGAGGTATTTAAGAGATGTGTAGATGTGGTGCTTAGGGACATGGTTGAGTGATGGGCTTGGCTGTGTTAGGTTGATTGTTGCACTAAATGATCCTGGAGGTTTTTCCAATCTAAATGGTTTTACCATTCTGTGATTCTATGCCGAGAAGAAATGCACCTCATTTGGTACTGGAGGGAACGCTCATGAGTTCCTTAACCAGGAGGCTGAAGTGAGTCACCACTTCACTGGGAACACCAGGGAGTCATGCCCTGTGGCTTGGCAGAGGGGATGTGTTCCTGCATGGTGGCACATCCTATCAGTGGGCTGGGTGAGTGAGAGGGAACATGAAAACATCCTCCCTAAAAGGGCAGCAGCTTGTTTGGTGTAAGTCTTACTTATGTTCAGAAAACACCTTCCAGAAACTGTCCCTCTGGGAATTAAGGTATTTCTCCACCTAGTTTTGGGATGCTGGAGGTGTTAAATGGCACCTGAGGCAGCCGCTTCTAGATTTACGTTTTGAACTTGATTGCCTCAGTTTCAGCTGTATGTGCCTGCACTCAACACACAACTACCCTGCACGGGAGGGGTAAATCTGAGTGATCCAATTAAAAACACAAGGCATTCAGGAGCTGCAGAGAGAGGAGCCCTATAAATACCTGTGAGCAAGGGGGTGCAAACAGACATGTTCCAGGGGAAGTATCTGGTTTTTGCAATGTTTATAAAATAAAAATAAAAATAAAAATAAATGAAACCAGCAAAAGTCCTGAAGAGTCCACCACTCACTACTGCTGACAGGGAGGGGCAGGAAAGCCCTTTGATGAAAACTTTAGTGAGAGTGACAGGCTTTCCCCTCCTGGCTGCCGTCCCAGCCAAGCTGGCTGCTTGTGCAGGTGGCCACGGGTCACTGCCATATCCAGCCTGTCCCCTTTGCTAGCCACAGACCCTGGAGAAGGGCCCTCTTCCTGGCCCCTGATCGTAGGCTTCACAGGAATGTAAATAATGCATATGGCAATAGAGATGCCATTATTTTTATAATTGCTGCTAATGCTGCCTGAAATAAAAAAATTAGATAAATAATAAAACCTGTTCTGCAAGCAAGATGACAGGAAAAGGCCTTTGTAATCAAATAGGAGGGACCCATCCCTTTTCCTCTTTTACTAGCCTCTGCTTTGTTGCCTACAACATTCTTCATTGTCTCAATTCAGCATTTTCTTCTTCTTTCTTATCCTTCCCCCTAGATGTGGTATATTTAGTCCCTTCTCTTTACTCATCCCAAGTGCCCACAGTTACACTGGTTGTTTATCATCCTCTTGATCCCCAAAGCCTTTCACTAACCACTTAGCTGGTTCTTGCTTTTCAAATGTCAGAGTTCTTCAAGGCAAGGGCTCCCATTGCTGAAGTGTCTATGCTGCTCCCAGCACACGGCACCCCTAAGCCTGGCACTGCTCTGATTGTCTCTGGCATCTCACAGAGGGGTTTCAGAATCCACCACAATAGGTTGGCTAATGAACTTGTTGCTACAGCTGGGCTGGTCTCCTGAGACATCTCTGTGTGGAGGGAGTTCTCTTCAGGAGAGAGAGAGAGGATACACAATTTTGGATTGAATGCAGGGCTCCAAAAAGGAAGGTGACTCATTGAGCCTAATCATTAGGGTGTGTGATGATATTATCTAATGAGGAAACGCTTGATGATGCTTTTAGAGACTGCAGAGAGCGGTGAACTGGCTGTAGAGGAAATCAGAATGTGAGCACTTTCGACATAAACAGTGTTCAAGAAATGGGATCTGAAATGTCTTTGGGGAGAAGAGCAGAGCAATTTCAACACCCTCAAGCTTGCATCATGGTGTGTTGCTGCTTCTGTTTAATCTTAGTTGTTCACATAATTCTCCCTTTAAATAACCAGCTCTCTAGAATTCAGGACAAAGGAGTCTTGCCTAAAGAACAGATGTCATCTCATTTTTTTTTCTGAAGCTTGTGTTTGTTGTCATTGTATTTTTTTTCTAAGTTGAATTGTGGATGAGGTTTAATTAAAGAAAGCTCTCAGGTTGATGTAGGTTTCAAACCTAGGTTTAGTTAAGCAAGGGGTTTTACAGAATCTCCAAGAAAAAGAGAAACATTTCAGCTGTTGCTGTTCTGTTTTGCTCTGGATTTTTTTTGTCTTTTTTTTTTGTTTTTGTTTTTATTGTTTTTAAAGAAATCTCCTTGAAATTGTTTGCTTGATTTCCTCCAAAAAATCTTCAGCTTTTTGCTACCTCATGAAAACCAGAGAGTGAAACCACGTAGAAACACCAAGTGGCAGTCCCCATTCTCTTTTCTCTAAGCTGAGAAAGATGAATGAACGAGCTGCCTGACAAATTTCTCACTCTTGGCACTGCTTGTCTAAGGCAGCTGTGATATACCTGGGCAGTTTTCAGAAAGGGGCCACAGTGGTGAGTGTTGTCATGCCCCAGAAAAGTCAGTAGAAGGAGAAGACTAAGCACCTCAGAGAAAAGCCTGTTTAAATGTATTCAGCAGGTGGGGATTTGGCCCTGGTTATCTAATTTAAGCTCTCAACATCTGATAAACTAATGTATTCATCTAGAAAGCAATAGTGCAGAGGGAATAAAAATACCACCAATTAAAACTTGTCTCTTCCCTTAAAACAGCAAGAAAGGTCTCCCCTTCCTAAAGCTATAACACCATCAAATTAGGTTTCTTTGCACAGAAATTTTCAGTCTTATTTAAAATCCATTACAGATAGTGGTTTAAGCTTGTTCTTCATGTATTCAAATTAAACTAAGCTGACAGAGCACATACAGCCTCCTGCAGCCCTTTGACTAAATGATGTTAAACTGGTGTAATAGACTTGGATAATTTTCACAGGCGTGGACTCCAACCATTGCAGTTCTGGGTGCACATGAGATTTCAGCTCTGTTTTAAGTAAGAGAAAATGAAAGGCGAATAGAGCTACGATCAAATGAAGGTTAAGGTTTTGTGTGAGCACTGTGGCAGCTGTATCTCTGATGCAAATGTCTGCAGAAATATCAGGAAACCCTGATGCAGGTGTTTGGGAATCCAGACATAGTTACACCAACTCTTTTTTCTTTCGATTTTTTTTTTTCCCTCTTTCTTCTGCTCTAACTAAATACATCTCTGGGCTTAGCAGCCCTGTGTGGGCTAAGGCCAGGCTGGTCTCACGGCTGCAGCTGTGTGTATGTGCGTGTGTGTGTGTGCATTCCTTCTCACTCTCGTAAATGTGCAGCAAAAGTGTGAAAAAAGAGCAGCTGGCACATCTGAGAGAGAAAATTGCGGTGGAAACATGGCATATTTTTTTAGATCTTGGTTACTGTGACACAAATCGTGAGAGCTCCCATCTTCTTAGGAAAGACTTAAAGCTCAAGTTAAACAAAACCTGACCTCCCAGTCCCCCTCAACCCCAAGGCCAGTGACATCCTGGGGTGTTCAGAAGGCAGAGGTTGGGGGGTTTCTCTTCTAATTGATTATATCTGCCCATCCCTCAGACTTGTTTTATTGTTAATAATCAGACAAGGACAGGAATGATGAGGACACTACAATTTTGCAGAAGAGGAGGCCATCAAACACTGCATATCTGGATCTCCTTTCCCCAATGTCTTTGCAAAACCGTTTGACGTGGTCATCAGGAAGGAAGGATGTGCTTCAGAGGTGGTAGCTGAAAACTTACCACAGCAGAAGAGCCAGTTTGAACTCTCTTTATGAAATATTCTTCTCTTGAGTGCAGCTGTGCTTGTAACAGAGATCGGCTGAGTCAGGAGAGCGCATAAAGAAAAGCAGGAGCTCAGCTCTTCAGCTGCTAACACATCCCACACAGAAGGGGACTAGGTCCTTGCAGGTGCTGCACAATCTTTCACTGCCTCCTTGCAGTGAATCCCTGTAGCTGGGAAGGAGAGATGAACTTTTACAACTCTCACCAGGGAGAATTCACCAAGCAGGTCGGCTTAGGGCAGTGTTAGAAGCCTGTGGGACATTCTCTCCATCAGTGAGACTTTAGGCCCGAAGGTTTCTGTTTGCTTTTTAGTGAATTAAAGCTGGGCTGATCCAAGGGACCTGAGCATAGCCATTTTCAGGCAGTTTTGCTGGAAAGACAGCATCCAACACCTGTGAACATCCCTTCTTTTTTTTTTTCTCCAGATGTTTATCACAGTGAATACATGGTATCCCCCTGATCAGGTACTGACAGACCGCCTGGAGGAGGGTGAAAGGAGCAAGGAGAGGCAGAGCCCTTTCCCACTCCTTGTCCTGGAGCTGGTGTTTCAGGCTAGCATGGTTTGGTGCTACATCCCCAAACCCAAGAGATGGTCAGCAGAGATGTACCCCTGCACCAGCAGGCACAGTCTTGCCTGTACCTCACAAGAATGAGTTGCTCTGGGCCATGATCTCCAGTGCAAACCCACTGCTGGGCACAGCTCTCACCAAGCCACCACCACCCCCAAGGGTGACTTGGCCAGGGAACTTTGTCATCCTACTCGGTGGCTCTGCTGGTAGGTCCTACATCCAAGAGAAAAACAATATAAGATCAGTCTTCCCAATTAAGGTGAAGACAGCAGAAGAATATATAAAATAAGAATAAGAATAAGAATAAGAAGTTTAAGAATAATCAACTTAGTAGCCTCTCAGCATTCCCCTCTTCTGTGAATGTGATTCAATGTTGTTGTAGAGAAAATAGCACTTAACAAACCTGATTTAGTTCTTTGAGGAGATTACAAAGTTGCCTGATAAAAGTAACTACGCAGATATGCTATACTTAGATTTTCTACAAGGGGATTGAGCTAAAACCATGACATCCTGCTTAAAAAATAGCACAGAATAGTATGAACCAGAGGATATGTGAGACAGATTGAGAGCTGGATAACTGACAGATCTCAAAGTGTTGCTGTCAGTGAGGACTCATCACCGAACAACAAATTCCAAGCAGGTTTGGGACTCAGCCCTGCTTTACCCCATGTTTTTTTATTGTCAATCTGAAAGAAAGTGGCCACTGACAGAGGGCACTGATACCCTCCTTTGGTGGCTATCAAGGTGGTTGAAGAAGCAGCCGTGCCAGGGCGTGGTGACTGCTGGGCAAGCAGGACTTGCTTGCGATGCATTCCTGCAGTCCAGGAGGGAGGAAGAGGGGAGGTTGTTCATTATCAGCAGGGCTGGCTGCAAGTGTAGCAGAGCTGCTGAAGGAGGGCTGGAGGTCGTTGTGGATGAGTGGTTCAGCGCAGACACCTCTCCTGGCAAATGGGGGCAAGGGCTGCCTGGGATTAAGCACCCAGGGAAAGTAGTAAGTAGGATCAGGGAGGTTAATTTTCCTCCACATAAAGCACTGAGACTAAAGTGGATAAGATAACACAACCAGGCCTGGGGCTCACATTTTAATATTCAAAAGGTGGTTAAAGTGAGGGCAGGAAAGAGCCACAGAAATGAATTAAGGAGTAGAGAAAATGCCTTAGAGCAGGATACTGAAATTGTTCGATCTATTTCATGCACCCAAAGGGGGAAGGAGGGGAATATTGAAGGGTTAGTTAAGATCAGTACATAAGTAATTCCATTGGATGAAAACAGAGAGTGCAACAGGGCTTTTCAATGTAATAGAGAATAGCATAAACACCAACCACCACTGGTGAGAAGCTGAAACCAGACAAATTCAAATTAGCTGCAAGGTACACGGGTTTAGCAAAGAGGTGATCAACCACTGGAACAAATAACCAAGGGGAGGGGCAGCTTCTCCTTCTCTTGATACCTTCAGGTCATGACTAGACACCTTTCTGGAAGAGATGCTTTAAGCGAGCACAAGTAAGGGATATTATATTATATATAATACTATAAGCAATTGTTATTCACTCTATGGGTTAGATTACAATCTAATGATGTCCTCCCATCTAAACTCTCTCAGCCCTGATACCAATCCCTTATATCACACAGAGATGCCTTGTTCATCTGAACAGCACCCTAGGTCACCATAGTTAGCATCCCTGTTGCTTAGAGAACTTGCATAGGAAGTCTGTGCCAGAGCTTGATTGTAAAATAACCCCTGATTCCCACCCAAATGTCTTGACTTCAGGCACTATTTTCCCTGTAAGAATCAAAAAATTTTATCTAGGTCATCCAAACTTTCCCCCAGAAACAGCCTCTGGATATAACAGCAGTGTGGCAGACACAGCATCAGATCATGCATTAGTGTATGTGCTTGTAAAGGTTGTGCCTCTGAGGCACTGGCTTGGGCTGGGAAAGTAAGGTTCACTTCTCTCCCAGCATGGACATTGTAGATTGACGGTCTGACCCTAACGTTTTTGATCTCTCTCTCATCCTTCATCATTTAGGCAGTTCATCCTGTAGAGCACTATACAAGGTGGTCCAGACCAAAAAGTGAAGAAAACATGCTGTATTTTCATACCCTTAGCAGGGCTGGAGCAGCAACTGGGGAGAAGGGGCTTTACGTTAAAGTTCCCCTTGAGTTACTCACACGTGCATGCAGACTGCATTACTGCTGAATCACTTTTTTTTTAAAAAAAACCAGCACATTATATGTATGAAAATATAGCACTGCCATGGTCTATAATGTGTCACCAACACATGCAAAGAAGGGGGAAGCCGTTCATGTGTGGCAACCCACTGGACCTCTACATCATGTAAGCCTGAAAAATTTTTGCCTCCTGTATCCTGTTTGGTTACATGAAACCCAGATTGGGTACCAAAGTTAAAAATAGCTATACAGTTTGTATAACATTATCTATATATTTTTAAATATAAATTCAATCTTTCTCTTGTTTCCAAATCCCACCTCCCTAATGCCCCTCAGCAATGACCCAAAGTCTGACAGTATCTGCTTTCTCTACCCCAAGGAGAAAACCTTCCAAACCCAGCAGGCAGGGATCCTCAAGTTTTGGGTGATGTTCCCTCAGCCCAGATGTGTGGGCCAGTGACCACAGGGCTTTCTTTAAGCGCTTGCTGGCTGGTGAGCAGTGTGAGGGCTGGCACACGCTCCTTTCTGTGCCTTGGCTCTGTCCCTGAGGACCCCTCAGTTTAGAACTGAGGTGCCAGGGTCTGCATTCGTGATGAGTAAGCTGTAAGTCCCCAGCCAGCTCTGCTGAGTCCAGAGGCACTATACTGGTCATGGAACCCACTTCAGGAGAGAGGATGGTGTATTCAAACACCTCTTACATCCTAGAACAGACATATGCTGGTTCTTGTCACCCATTAAATCCAAAATTCGTATGGGATACCCACTACATCACAGTCTACTCAGTTTAGGGCACCTGGTTCAGCTGGAAGTCAGTGAGACCATTTTTTCCCAGTCATTCTGGTTCTTCCAAACCTCCCAGTGGACACAATTGCACCACACAAGCTGTGTGTGCTAGCTGTGCATCTTCTCAATGCACTTTGCTCAGAGGTCATCAATATACAGTGCCAGTCCTCACAGAGCATACTGCCATGGGACAGAGCTCCTTTGGCGGGGTTAGTGTGGAGCAGTTTGGGGTCTGACACAAATCAGAAGCCTCTGAGTTCTGCCTGGGTGGGTGGGGAAGGCACTCAGGGGATGCCCTGGGATGGAGATGGAGAACCAGACTTGCTGCTGGTGCACAGCAGAGTCTGGGTTTCCACAGGATATTCTGCTCCCTGCTTGGCCCCCTCATACGCAGGACCCAGGCACCTGGTAAGGCAGGATGTCCTGCTCCACAGGGCGATTTTCCTCCAATGCGGTCAGGCAGGATCTGGGCCCTTCATCTCACCTGTGCTTGTGCCAAGGGCCAGAGCACAGCACAGCACTAATCCAAGGCTGGTTTCTGGGACAGATTGTTCAGCCAGCCCCTAGTGCTTAATGCATGATCTCACCCAATGGCCTAGTTTTTCTAGTGATAGTGCTTTTCAGGAGCTTTGCAAAACCTTTCACATAATCTAAGGGGTATCAAGATGTGAATCCATTCCTCCATGGTAAAACCGAGCCCCACACAAACATCTTAGCCATAAGTGACAGTAGCTGATCTGACCTGCATGGCAGCTCTGACAGAATAATAGCAACAGTTCAGCACTTGAACTCATTACTCAAAATCTGACTTGCTAAGGTTGGGCAAACATCATCCTCCTTTGATACAACCACTGCTGTGGGAAGGCACATGGCAAAAGTGCCACAGGCCGGTGGACTGGGGATGAGAGGGGGGAGGAGAGCTGGGGACCGTGCCTGGAATCTCTCAGGCTGCTGCCCCAACAGAGGGAAGATGGGTATGTGGCATTTTCCACTGGCATGCAAACAGCTGAGCCTATCTGATATCTGGCACACAAGTGTTTGGCCAGCTATTTACCAGCTCACAAACAGATAAATATGCAGAGGAGGGTGCTCACAGCTTTCCCACAAAAGGGAGGAGTGAGAAAGAAAGAGACATGGGGAAAGAGGAAAAAAAAAAAAGAAAAAGAAAAAGGGAGAAAAACAACCCTAAAAAAGAGAACAGGAGTGAGAGTTGTCAGTGCCCGCAAGCACTCGCAAGAATAATAGCAATAATCACTGTCATCCGTAAGAGGCTCTTGCGCCAGGTTCAGCCTCTCCCCCTCCCTCTCTCCCCTCGCCTTGCTGTCTGAGTCACTGGATCTGAGTCACACTCCTGTTCTATTCCTGTACCCTTCCCTTCAGCTGGGGATGTAGATTTGTTTTGGCTGGAACGATCTGGGCACAGGAGGGACCATCTGCTGCTAGTTCTTGCTTGCTTTGCTCTTGTTTCTTTCCCAGAGAAGGGAAGTGAGTGCTGCCATTGCAATAATTCAGAGGGAGCATGCTGGGAAACATACACCCCTTACTGTACAGCCAAGGACTGCCATTTGTCATCTGAAGGCTTGTTATCCATGGCTGACCCTGAGCAGTTGTCTCCACGTGCTTAAGCAAGCAGCTTTGGCAAAATCACTTCCCTACGTATCAGCTCTTTCCCAAGGAGGGTGTTTTTCCTTTGGTCAAACCCCAAAGTGTCTTTGAGGGAGCTGGGGTGGTTAGTACAGCCTGCACATTGCTGTGATGAAGGAGAGGCACATGAAACAAGCTGACAGCATGCAGGGGCTTGCAGTCAGCATGCACAGTGCTTGTTGTGACGGAAGGAGTGCTCCCTTCTGGTTTTCCCATCAGGAGCAGCAGCCACAGTTGGTATGCACTCTCTTCTGCTGCAATAGTAGTAATTGACAGTGGTGAGGAAATGCAAATGACTTAATACCTAATCCACCACAACAAGTGTTTTAGCTGATTCCTGCATCCACATCCTGAATAGGAAAGTCAGCAGAGCAAAGGAGTGTGTGAGAATTCACCAAAAAACTGAACTAACAGTGGACTGGAGGATGGGGTGAACGAGCAAGAGCAAAGGTCTGGGACAGAGCAAAGTCACACTACAAACATACCAGGGCTTTCAGGAGTGACAAGACCTTTAAGAGGCTCTGTGTCTGATGCATCTCTCTGGAGGGATCTTTGAAGGATGCAGCAGTTGGAGACCTCCAAAGGAGAGGCTGTTCCAGCAAGCTGTGCTCAAGCATCCCAGAAATGAAGGCCCCATTATGAAGAGTTGCCTTTGGAAAGCTTAATCCCAAGGCTGTGCAGTGAACGCTGGTATTTGCCAGACCTTTTAATAGGAGGGACAACAGAAGGAATTGCTTCATGCCTGAAAGAGAATATAGCTGTCCTCTCAATAACAAAGCCTGAATCTTGAACCCTCTGGAAAACCAAATAAAAGTCAAATCAGCTTCATACTTTTCATGTGCAGTCCATGGGGCTTGTGAACTTAACCTAAGGTCACCAAGCCCTGAAGCACTCTGTAGTGAGCAGTCTTGCAAGCCCTGAAGACACATCCATTTCCAGTGATACCTTTCTCGATCTCATTTGTCGCCATGCCTCCTGAAAAATTTAGACTGTATTTCCCAACATCTGAGAGTTTTCAAATGCTTTCAGTGGCCCATTCCAGAGTGGGGAGTACTCAAATGGCTGCAGATCAGGGAGCCCTCGGCAGCAGACTGACTGATGTTTGCCACCATGCTAATGTCATGTCCCCAAGGATCAGGATTGTTAGCCAAATTGATTCTCTGAAGAGTGATCTGTACTCTAATTTCAGCACAGTAGCAGCTCTTTTTGGGGGAAAGATGCTCCAAAAGCAGTTTGGTGTTTGGGACAGAGGGGCTGAATGTCAGCACATGCAAAAACACCATCTCCACTGGTCCATGTGTCACATCAGCATCTAAGACACTTAAAATGTTAATGTCTTTAATGCAGAGGGAAATCAAATTACCTCAAGGATCTGACTTAAAAGGTCTGGGCCAAATTCTCTGTGGGTGGAGAATGCCTCCATCATTCCTAATGGAGCTGTGACGATGCGACTGACCCTCCCCACAAGTGGTGGCTAGACATTCACATCACACTTCCACCCAAGCTAACTCTAATTTGCTCTGGGTCTGAGTCATCTGCCCAGCCAGAGACATGATGCTTCACCTTCAGTGGCTGAGATGGGCACCTGGTTGTTAAGGTTTGCCTTGCAGGTGTGCCCCAGCCAAGACCTCTGGCTCTGATGGCTGCCAACACAAGCCACCAAAGGACCGTCCCTGCCTCAAAAACCTTGCAGTGCATGCAAATACCAAAGCAGGTGCTTCCTGACCTCTCTAGGGGCTGGACACCAGTTACAACAAAGAGGGAGCCTGGCAGAAGAAGTTTACAAGAGAGACATGTTAATTACCCAGCTCTTTCTGGGGTGCTGGCTTATTATTTTCAGTGTTTCTATTCAATTCCAGATTATGCAAAACCACCTGATCTCCAAAGAGGCTCCTATCCCACCTCACGACTGACTCCTGCTCCCATCCCTGCTCCCAGCATAACCAGAGAAACCCTGACCCCACACGACTTCTGGGACTGACTGTGTCAAGTTGCCCCTCACGGCCTGCCAGTTTCTCACAGCTGGGATTTAACTCAGATAATTTTCTCTGTTTTCCACAGCCTTTTCTGAGGTAATTCTCTAAAAGAGATGCTTCAGTATACAACACTTGATCTCTTGCTTTGCCCATATCCATTTGAGATGGTCACCCACTTCAGCTTTATTCACTCCAAGAGATATAGAGGGGGAATTTTGACCTATGCCAATTAAGATAGCACATTAATTGCTGTTCTAGTTGGTTTCCTCCCTTTTGTGCATGAGATATTTCTTGTGTGCTCTCCACTATGCATTATTTAGCAGGAAGGACACTCAATTCCTCCCAAAGGTACAAGAGAAACCAAAGACCAGTCTGGGGTCTTCAGCAACATTGCTTTCTCCTTAGTGCTTCTTTCTTCCTTTTTGCATCCTCTCTCTTCTGTCCACCAGACTTTATCCCTTCCACACTTCCAAAACAAGAGGTTGATCACAATCAGCCCAAGGCAAAGTGTGAGCAGAGACAGCTGATCCTTGCCAGTCTGCATTTTTGATCCCGAGGACCCTAAGGATGATGTCCTCCGCGTGTCTCCTTTTCATAGGCATGCTTCAGGACACCCTGGATTGCAGTACATGTCAGTCATTGAGATTTACAGCTCAGCAAGTTTAACCTTAGATTCTCTGAATAACGTTCACACATCTTGCTAAAACTGGTGCATTCAGTGAAGGCTTGACATATTATCTTGTGCAGCTGTATTAAAAACACCCTGCTCCTTCAACCATAATAGCCAGGCACACATTATAGCTCTAACCACATTTCATAGCCCAGTGCTGTCCATTAACTGCAAACCTCCCATCTGCAGATCTGCCACATCTCCAGAGTTGGGTTTATTTCTGACTAAGAGATCTTGAGCAGGAATCGTAGGATAGGAGGAAAATGCATAGATTGCAGACCAAGAGAGGTACAGGCATTTAGTAACAGCCCATCTACCCTGCATTTGCTTCAGAATCTGCCAGATAAGACATATATGTTGACTAGAAAATGTTTATTGTTTTTTCTCACCCTAACTGATCAAGTGGAATTACACCCTGCTTTCCCCTTTGCTGAGCCCTGAGAGCCTCACTGGAGAGGGCTCCTCCTGTGCCAGGATTTTGCCTGCCTAAAGACTGTCCTGATATTTTGGTCTCCCAAATGATGGGGCTAAGGGGATCCTCTGAGAAAAAGTCACCTTCCTTGCTGCTATGCTCTCCAAAACCCAGCCCTGCCTCAGCAAGGCTGGACTCACCAGAGAGTCCAGAGTCACAAGGCATTTGCAAAATATGTCTGAATCATCCCGTTTGCACAAGCATTTGCTCATCAAGAGTGATAACATGCAGGATCAGCCTGATCCCTAAGAACAAACATGGAGATCCATGTCCCACACAGCCAGGGCTAAGGCTTTTCCCCAGAATGGCACACCACGCTGCTCCTGGACACATGTATGCACCTCTCCTCTGAACCTTGCCAAAACCCGGGGAGCAAAATGAATTTGAGTCTCTGTGAAGCCCAGAGAGAGGTTCAGACATGGTGACATAGGAGGCAGCCCCAAGGCAACTCTGGCTCCTGCTGCTTCCAAACTCCTCATCCAAAGCAAAGAAGAGTTTATCCTGATTTTTACCATCTGATGTACATTAAGAGGAGAAATTGGATACTAGTGTCACCCTGGACTTGTGCGGGATGCTCAGGATTTTATGGTACAACACTTATAATTTCATCCTTCCAAATAACAGTGACTGGAATTTATTGCAACAAGATTAAACAATAATAATAAGTTTTTAGAACAGCTGGGATGAAGATGAACACACTTGGAAATCTTGAACACTGTGAGTTGTATCCATAGCCCTGAAACAGCACAATCAGGAGGAATTCCTCCAATGAGACACAGTCATGCAATCCATCTTTAAGGCAGGACCAGTGCTTGGGAATCAGCGAAACCAGACCCTTTGTTTCTGAGCGATGACAGCTTCAAAGTTTTAATGTTTGTAGAGAGATGTTTTCACCAAATATGATACACAGTGATTAAATTAATGAGCTGGAACAAGCTGAAGTTATAATTGCTCCTTTTCCTCCCCTCCCCTGAGTTGGTCTGAGTGCTTCGTTAACTACCTTGATGAACCAATCAAGAGTTGGCTAAATCAAGGAAGGAGCAAACAAACCCTGGGAGACATCACTACAAGAAAAGACATAATCTGGACACTGAGCTTTGAAGGCAAGCTGTATAATGAGAGCTGACTATATCTCAAAATCCATGTTAGCTTGAATGAACTTATGTAATAAACATTTATCACAGAACATATGTCACTGAGCACCTGCCAGACTTCAGGAATAGAGCCAACGCAGCTTGAATCGTATATGTATTAAAAAAAAAACCAACTTGGCGGCAGGAGGCTGGCAGACGCTTTTACTAGAAAAATCAGAAGTGATTTTGAGAGGAGAAGAAATTTCCTGAAACCTCTCTCACTCCATGTGGGAATATAGCACTTGGAAAAAGCAAGAGGCTGATCAAGCTGTGCTGAGTGGAGGGAGTGGGACGAGCTCCTCTGCTCATCCCCTCTGGAGCTGATCCCTGCATCTCCACTGCTCCCCTGTATGGTGCTGCTGCCTGTGGAGGAGTGTTCTGCTGGGGGCTCATGCCTGGTTCTGCTCAAGCAAAAAGGCAGCACTGGACAGTGCAGGGCAGCTGCTGGAAGAAAAGCAAGCACAGGGCTGAGCAGGGCTGGGAAGTGAATTTCTGGTGAGATGAATAAAGCTACCCAGCTCAGGGGGGAAGTTAGCACCCAAATCAAGCAGAATGAGGTGGTTGAGGGATGAACTGTGACTGTGGTGGAAGGGGGTTCAGAGCAGCGGTGTTCAGTAGAAATCACAACAGCAGAAATACAGGGCAGAGTAGTGCAGGGGCTTGGGCAGGGCAGTATGAACCTGGTCTGGGATTTTCTTCCTGGGCCAGTGCTCCCTGAGGAGCAGACGCAACCCAGCAAGGAGCCAGGGGTAGGAGGTGCTTCTGTCTGATACAATGAGGAGCAGGGCAAGCATAAGGCTGTGCCAGGCATGAATCGCTAAACTCTAGACACAGTCTGGGTGTGAGAAGCTGGAAGGAGATGTGAAACAAAGGTGACAGAGCCAGGTGAGAGGAGAGGAGACGAAGGGGACTACCTTGCCTTGCCACTGACGGGCACATCTGCTTTTTCCAGAGCTACCCTGCTCTCTCAGGCACCCACAGCAGGGCATCCGTGAAAGCTCTGTCCCTGCTGGAGGTGACAGACCTGGTTTCCCCTGCAACACAATTAACTTAGGCCACGCAGGAGATGAGTGGGACTGTCCTGCTCACAGGCTGTGTGTCAGCAGTGCTGGAGCAGGTGTGGGTATCTCTGAAGGGCAGTGCCTGTGCACTGAAGCCAGACCCTGAATTTCCTGTCTGTTTTATCACACTTGCAAACTGATGGTCAAACCCAGCCCTGGGGAGCAGGTTCTCCGGGAAAGATGAGCAAGATTTGCTTTGCAGCAGGTATCCTCGTATCAAAAACTTGTTATGGGCTCTTCCTGGCATACGGTTTCAAGCCTGATGAACTCTGCAGAACTACCTCAGTTTGAGGAAGGGGAGTGAGGGTAAAGAGCACAGATGGTAGGGAAGATGTCTACCCCAGGAAACAGGTATAGGATAGGTCCCCAGAAAGCTGATATTCCTTAAAGATTTGTCTAAGGTTGGAGAGGACAGAAGAGAGAGATAAGCTGGTCAGACTGTCCAAACTGCATCTGAGTAAATCCAGACTCCCCTTCCCTCCTGCTATCTAACTTCGGCACTTCTCTGACTGCCATTTTCATTGCATCTGAGCGCCGTGGGTTGTTTCAGTGCTTTTATCATGTCTTTTCCCTGCTGCAGATGTCCTTGCTTTCCCCTGCAGCTATAAATGAGAAACAAAGCCTTGGAAAAGATTATCAGATTATTTCCAACTGACCTTTTGGACTCCTGACCCTAACTGAAGTGACCAGGGACTTGCCACTTGACTATTAACTAAATATCTGCCCTGTGTTTGTGCTAGAACCAAGGGCTTGGGAGCGGCCCAGCATGTGCCATGGAGGGTTTTACCTGACCCCATTCATTTTGGTGATCCTACAGTGAGACAGACGAGTGCGAGGTCAGATCCAGTAAGCGCAAGACTGAAAGGTAGCAAAAGGAGGAGAGAGCAGAAGTGTGAGGAAGAGTGAGCAAGGGCGTGTTGCTGCTGTCCTCCTGCAGGGAGCTGCTGGCTATTCAGAGGAGCCTAAGGCTGAGCAGCCTGGTTCAGGCTCTCAAGGCACGCATGCCACTCATCTGCCTCCCCAGACGGCTGATCCCAGCTGCTCCATGGGAAGACAAGAGCCTATCTGGAGAGAAAACCCTCACTAACCACCTGATGGTATAATGCTAACGACAAATGATCCATTGTTATTGCAATTCTCCCTGCTGCACTGAATCCACGGGCTTTCATTAGAGCTCATCCAGGCTGGCTCTGCCACGAGTGTGCAGTACTTAGCTGGGTCACAACTTGCTTGCTGGTCTTTGCTAGTGTCCTGGAGTCACACCACTTGCGTTTTTGCCTCTTTTCTGTGGAAATGTGAATGCTGATCCTGTCAGTGTGTCAGATTCTGACCTGTATCTCACCACATGAATTGCTTCAATAAAACCCTGCTAAAGCAGAACCGTGATGATTCATGATTGTGCATTTCTTCCACAAGTGTTGAATGTAGGCTAAAATTACAACAGATCTGGCATTGATAACTGCTTAGATTCAGGGTCTTTTTTTTATTTAAAATTAGATTTTTTTAAAAAAAAGTCTTGTTGAGGATTTGTGAAGGAAAATCATGCTTTGAACAACTACAAAAAATATATGGTGCAGAAAGGGAGGTTTTGCCAAAAAAAAAGTTCAAGAGACTCCTTTCTCTTTCTCTTGCCTCAGTTGCCAAAAAAGGTTGTGCCCCTCAGCTCCCCCTCTCCCCATTTTTGGATGAAGAATGTCTGTTTTGAGTAGCCAAAACTAAACAGAAGTTGAATTTCCCAGGTGGGAGCCAAGTTTCCTCGGTGAGGAGCTGATGTGGTCACCCAATGGTTCCTTCCAGCAGCTCCCTGCTTGTTTTACCATTTCTGCAATTGGGTGATTAAAGGGCAAAGCCTTCCTTTCTGCGGTGCTGCACCACTCGGAAGATGTTTTACTCATCTGCCTAACCATAACCTACATTGTGATAATTAATGAGTCAACACTTCTTTCTGCACATGACAGTGGCTGGAAACAGGTAAGGCACTGAGATAGGCAGGAGGATGATGCACCACACAGACACCCCCGGGGCTGACTCTGCATTCCCACAACCCTGAGGAGTCTCTGCTGGAGGTTGCACGTGTGGGATGGACACAGCTCATCCACGAGCTGTGACAAAAACACCCAATCCGTCAGCCCGGCGGAGAAAGAAAGAGGCATGAAAGCAAGAGGAAGTGGAAGAGATCAAGGCGAGAGTGTAAGACAACAAGCTCACCACCGGAAAACAATAAAAATAAAATTGCTCAGAAATAGCATAACTGACATGCAAAGGAGATCAAAACAGGCCCTCAGAATATCTCTTGGCAGGGGGGCAGGGGGTGTCTATGGTGGACACCATGGGGCTGCCAGAGGATGTGCTGTGTGTGGGCAAGCGTTGGCTGTTTTGTGGCCACATCCACATCCTGCCTGGCTCCCCAGATTCTGACCTACAGGTCTCTGGAGGCTTTGGTCTCCTGGGAGATGAGCAGCGCTTTGTGCCTTCCCCAGGGCACCAGAGCACATGAGATATGGCTGATCTCTCTGAGCCAAGGGAGGTGTAGGGGTTCTGTTGGGAAGCAGGTGCTATTCCAGTTTGACTCACCCCACTTGTCCAACCATTCCTCCAGTGCAAAGAAAAGAACTCCTCCACTTGCCCCAGCACAGATTTAGAGCACCTGCTGTTTACATCAGCAAAGGGACTGGGAAGAAGGGAAAGAAGAACCCAGTTCTTCAGGGTTCGTTTTACTGGAAAGGACAACTGCTCTCAACTTGCCTTCATGAGAGTGCTGAAGTCTTAAGCTGCTGAGGCATTAAGCATGCTTTGACCTTTAAGAAAAGATAAGGCTCCAAAGTCAGCATTGTTTTGCTGTAGGTTGCTCCTCTGCTTACAGCTGAGCACACTCTAAAGCCTTGCTTTTCTGCGTCCTGATGGGTTTCAGACTGCTGTGAGCACAGTACCAGGGAGCAGAATCATGTCTCATGGGCCCATCTCAGCTCTGCTTTTGCCCAGCAGTGTGGCCAGTAGCATTCAACCAGCTCTGCTGCCTGTCTCTGAAGAGGTTCACTCTCCTGAAGCTCCAAGCACAGACTAGACATCACAGCAGGGGCACTGTCCCACCACAGCTCCAGCATAATATGTCTTTCACTCCTTGCACAATAAAAAAACCAAAAAAAACAGAGAAATCACTCCAAGCACAGGGAGGTCTTCAGAGGAGTCCTTTGGGCTAATCTGCCCAAACTTGCAGGACCTAGTTGCAGGCTTGTGGCTGCTCTGGCAACTTTCCAGCTCCCTGTGAATCAGGGAACATGGGACTGCCACTCAATGACAGCAAACTGTTTAAAACAATACCATATTCCCATCTGGTGCACTGAAATGCATGGATGCCCATGGATGTGTTATTCTTCATTCCCTCTGTAAGAGAGCATGTGATACAGGGTTTTCTCCAAGGAGAAGGGTGAATGAACACAGTCAGGGAATGTCATTGTGTTTCTTGAAAGCATAAAAGGTAGGGCTAAGTACTAGGGATTAATTATTATAGCTGCTTAATGATGCTAGGGACATTTCTGTGTGTTAGCCAGGGCCATGGCAACAAGAACACCAGAGGGCCTGGGCTGTGCCAAATGAAGGTTTATACATGGGTTATAAAAGTCACTGGGGCAAAACACTGACAAACATGGGATGTGGCTGGGCCAGGGTCCACTTTGGCTAGCAGCAGGAACTTCCATCCTCTGGGTCCAGACATTCTCCACCAGAGTTGAGGATAGTTCTAATCCTAATCCAAAGCTTCCTAATGGCCTTGAAACTACCCAAAAAATGGCCAGTCAACCTCCTTGGTCCTGCAAAAACACTGGCTGCATCAGGCCTGAAACACCAGCTTCTGGACTTTAATTTTGCTGCTCTGGGTGTTGAATTGGAGGAGCTGCACACTGACAGCTCTTGCTCCTTGAATACCAAGTCATGTTACAGTAAAGTAGCATGATCCTAAGTGTGAAAGGACAAATTTTTTTTTTGATTCCTGGTTTCAAAAAGCAAGAGAGAATTATGCCTATGCGTTGAAGGAAGTTTAATAAAGGTTTAATTAAGCACCTCAATCTAGATTTAGATGTTCTCACTTTTTGTGCTGGAGCTTGGAGTTGTTAGTCATTAATACTCATCTCAGGTAATCCACCACCCTCAGCCCCTCACCTGACGCATGCACACACTTGACAAAGATTGCTGATATCCTCTCTGAAAACTAATGAAATCACAGTGTGATATTTTGATTTCAAGGGCATCAAAGTGATGCAAAATAATGATGGAATCGGGAGCCTCTGATACCACTGACACAACACAGCTCTTCTTGTCTCTAGATCTGAAAGCACCTTGAGAAGGAGATCTGAATCACACCCCCCCNCTGCATGTCTGGGATGGAGTCCAGCTGCCCCAGCCCCAGGCCAACCTAACACTTACTGACCACACTTCTCCCTGGAACAGAGATGGGATCTGCCAAGGCAGGAGATCTGCGTGTGTGTGTGTGTGTGTGCTTGTGTGTTTGTCTGTGGGTACACAGGTTTTAGAGAGAGAAGGATCCCAGACACAATAATGAACAAAGAGGAAATCAATTCAATGGTCAGCTGGGAAAGCAGGCCTGCCTTGGCTGCTTGGAGTTTAAAGGGCAGCAGTGGACACAGGAAAACGCTTTCTAAAGGCTGCAACAGTGATCAGATTTCTTCCTGAGATTATTTCACAATATTTGTAGTTCTTGTGTGCTGCACAGGAGACGGGGTTGGCAGAAAGGCCTGATCCCCATTTTGTATTTTCAACAGAGGAAAGTACTCCTGATCTGCAGAAGGCTGCTGGACTGCTGCAATAATTCACAAATTCCTGATCTTCAGCAGAACAGAAATGGGAAAAGAAATTCTTCTCTATGTTTCAATAAAGTACTGTGGAAAACTGAAGGATCATTAGCAAATCTTCTGCATTTGGGGCTGGCAGTATACAGCTAAAGAACAGAAGGCACAGGTCACTTCAGGTTATTAATAAAAGCAGCAAATATTTCCTTTGCTTACTACCCTGAGTATATTCAATTTTTGTTGTGGGAAGAATGCCATGCCCTGATGAGGATTATTACAGGCATACTTAAAAATGTGGAGATCCCGCCGCCTCTGGGAAAGGTTTGCCCACTCTCCAGAGATGCCCTGGGTTGCTGTGAACCTGAAGCTCAGCTAATCAAAAGTCTTTTTTTGCCCCTTCTTCCATTTTCCCTTCAAGGCTGGCTAGCAGAGCTGCTGGAGCAGACACAGTGTTCCCCTAAGGTGATTGCCCCAGCCAACACTGGGCTCTGGGATGCCCGGACACCCCGGGAAGAAGCAGAGCTCGAGGGAGATGCACAGCTTGCAGTGCCGTGCTGCAGTCGCAGCTGCTGAGCGTCCGTGGGCTCGAAGCCTCTCCGGATATCGCAACAACCCTCTCAAGATGACTGTGCTACTGAGAAGTGTGATGTCAAGTGCTGAGAGGCTTTGCCCCTGGAAAGTAGTGGGTTTAAGGCTCCAGGTTTGTTTCAGCCTCTCCCCTTCCCTCAGCAGCACTATGACTGAATCAAAGTGAACAGACTCAGCCTCTCAGCCAGCTTGAAAACTGGGGCATAAAGAGAAGTGACTCACTCCATAGCTATCTACCAGTCAGAAACTCCTCTATGGGACAGGAGCCTTGCAAGAAAACACAATTTTCCATAAGCAAGGTCAGCAGTTTTCTTCAGGCACTCAAGCCCAGGGCAACCCCTTTAGCTGGCAAAGTCCTCCTGAGCCCACAACCCCACCCTCAGCCTCTCTCATCCCAACAGCTCTGCAACTGCCCTGTAAGGGAAGAGGAGGGTGGCATGGTTTGGAAGCTTCTCGCAGCCTGTGGAGCTGGCAAAGCCATGCCCACCTTTGGCCTTGGGCACCCAAGACATGACTTGCTCTCAGCAGTGTCACCCCGAGCGAATGACCCATGTCTTCACAGGAATGTCCTCGTCACAGAGCGAGAACCTGAAGTCATCACATCCCTGTGGTCCTTGCACCTTCTTAGAGGTTTCAAGGTCATTTGACATCCACCACTGAGACCAGAGGTGTTTTAGTATCCTGAGTCTTATCTGTAAGGTTTTGTGTCTTCTTAGTTTTGATGCCAGCCCAAGTCTCCATTGGTGCCAAAACCGACACCATTAAGAATCCAGCTCCACTGCTGCTGACTGATTTGGGAGCCCAGGCCTCAGGCTTTTTCCCTGACAATTCTATCACTAGATCAATATCTGTGCTTGAATAAGAGCAGAGCTCTCAGAGATACCTCCAAATGCAAATGGGACTCTCGCCAGTAATGGAGAATCCATCACAGCTCTCCAAAGCTGTGCCAGTGTTTAATTAAGCCTCCTGATAGAAAAACATTTTACACTTAATCTGCATTTGTCTGGCTTCAGATTGCAGCTGCTGGATCATGTTTTACCTCCCCTAATTGGGCAGGGTTGGTGTCATTCCATTCCAATTCCACATCACCTCAGAGCAGGACTTCCCTGGACCAAGGTTACCCCAGACTTATTTTTCCTTGCTCACAAATGCTTCCTGGGTGGAGGGTGAGGGTTTCAGTCTCTCATTTGACATTTCAGAGGCCAGGCAGCCCATTTAGAGCTGTGTGGGCATGGGTGAGGGAGCTCACACCTGTTTCCCCAGGATCAAACTGACCATGCATTTCCTCTGGATATTCTGCATGTGCCCAATTTGTTCCCCACACCTCAGACATGTTGGAGTTCCCCTCCAGCTCTTGAAGAGGTCAGGACAAAGCTAAAAATGCACTCAATGCACTTCACTTGGTTTACTTCTTCAGGAGCTGTTTTTTTCCTTCTCTGCACCCTCCTGGACCACCTTTTCCTTTGAGGTATGGAATTGGTGCCCATCCCAGAATCACCTGGCAGAGGCACTACTGCTGCTTGGTTCACCTTCATGGTCTGGTCTAGCTCCTGCTCTCCTGCATCCCTTCCTAATATCCTGCTGCTCCCATGCACAGCCCCTGCCTCCCACTGTCCCTGCCTCTGCCTGGTTTCTCCCATGGAAACACAGCCCTTCTCCTTCCTGGCAAAGCTGTGTCCTCGGGGGACACAGGCTGTTCTTCAGCCTGGTGGATTGATTCAGTTTGACTTCCTCACGCTCATTTATTCAAGTTTCCTAGAAAGCCTTTTCCACTGAGGGCTTCCTGAGAGAAGCAGGTGGTGTGTCCATGCACATGTACTTGTGGGTCTGTGGGCTGGGGGAGCTGCATCCCAGCCCCTGCTGTTCCCCCCAGCACTGTGAAGAGCTGTGCCAGCCTCGTGCATCCACGCGGCGAGGGCTGCAGGGATCTGAGCATTTGTAGAATGAGCATCTGGGAATGTGCATCTGATCCTTGAGCCACGTGAACAGGGGGCTAAAAATAATAACCAACTGCTGCTCCATTCCTCAGCAGCATCTGGGAGAGTTTGTGCAGGGAGGAGCAGCTATCAACCTCTAACACTACCCAGCAGCATCCCTCTGCTTCGCGACCTGGGTTTGTGCATGTAAAAGTGGTCAAAGGCTGCAAGCTATTTTTTTTAAAGGGTTTCTCTAGAAGAGGGCTATGTTGTGAATTTTCTCCTACTTCACCCATCTGCTGCTGTCCTGGCCTATTGAAAGATGCCCCAGTTTTGAACTTGAAACCTTATTTGCCCTTTGCAGAGGAGCTGACAAAGGTGCCCTCTGTATCAGTGCAAAGGTTACAGAAGGAAGGCTGTAAAGACCATCCCTCTGAATATGGGTGGATACCACCTTTTTAGAGCAGTCAGTGCCTTCCTCAGCAGTGATGAGCCGAGTCCAGCTGTAAGAGATCTGCAAGATTGCTGGTGGGAGCAGCCACTGCCTTGGCAATGTATTTTCATACTTTTGGTCATTACCTTTAGCTACGACACTCTTTGCAGTGGCACTGACCAATTGTGGGCAACGGAGACAAAAAGTCACCTGTAGTGACAGCTTTGTTCAAACTTGCTTATTCTGTAGGGTTTCTTTTCCTCACTCCTAATACAAAACTAGCTTTACCCAGAGATTTCTTTCAGTGAGCAAATACCATTTTCAACCAAGGAACAGCAGCAGCATACGGATCAGCTGCTGCAAATCTCAGGGAGAGAAGCTCAGCAATGTCCAACACAGCTCACACCTGGATTCCCTGTGGTCCTGCAAAAGGGCTGGGCATCTCTGGAAGAGCAGAGGATGATTAAACCTCCCTGTGACTTGTTTCTTCCACTGTAAAATCAAATTAATGTCACTCCTGTATTTCTTGGCAGAAGGTAGGCGAATCCTGCACAGGGATGCAGACAGCAGTACAGCCCGGCTGTGGTCCTTGGTGGATGCTGACTCAGCCCTATGAAGGGGGTTTGTTTTCCTTTTTCTGCCTCCCTCAGCCATCTCTGCTGCCGCAGGGGGTATTGGAATGAGCAAGGACTGAGTGGTTTCTCTCACGACCTACAGATAAGAGAGATGAGCAAGTCCTAGCAGCTGTTGAAAAGGAGAGAAAATTTCCCTCCTGTATCAGGAGGAACATGAACAGGGAAGGTATCAGGAGCAGAGTACTTCCACAACAGATTTATGACAGATCTCCTGGCTCCCCAAATCTAGTGCTGTAGCATTTCAGGCTTGCATGTGGGTTAACACCTCCAGGGCTGGGCAATTTATGTTTTGTGGGCTGCTTGTTTGTGGGCTCACAGGCTGTTCAGAGCTGGTTCTTGTGCCAGCAGGCAGCAGTGGCTGTAGGTGGTCTGCTCCATAACCCACACCCCTGGCTGGAGGCAGTGGGAATAAACACATCAACAACAATTTGCTGGGTCACACAGCCACTGAATGCTTCCCCCTCCTGCTTCTCTAGAGAGCCAAATGGGCCCTGGGAGCATTAACCCCTCCCATAGACATGGATTGGCATCTTCAGATGACTCCAGTGTCATGCAAACGAGCATGAAGGTGCCTCTTCATGGCCTGGTTTGTACCAAGAGAAAGATCAAAGCACTACCTGCTCTGTGGAGCAGTGGGGTGTGTGGGGTGGTGGGAGAGAAGGGGTGCACTGCAAGAGGGACTCAGGAGCAGCAGTCTGCTGCATTTGGCTTTCCCAGAGGGTAGGGACATGCTTGGCTGGATTGAAGCTGTAACCACTACCAGGATGTGTCAAGACCATCCTTGAAATCCTTGTGTGAAATTGGGTCTCCTGGGCAGCCAGCCAGGAGCACAGGGTATATAATGCCATGGCAGGCAGTGAGCAGCTTGACTCAGACCTGGGCTGAGTCCCCAGGCTGCAATAGACTCCCACCTTGGGTGGGTCAGGGTGCAGGTGCCAGGTTCTGTGCCCCAAATTCTTAGGCAGTCTGGATGCTTCACTGGCAGAAGGCCTGTGGGGCAGAAGACAGCCAGCAGCGCGATGGAGGAGACCTAGCTTGGCAGGGAGATCAAGGCCCTGGGAGTGGGGAGGAAAAGGAGAGGAACCAGGAATGAGAATTGGGCTGAGATGGGGTGTGGGAAGAAGAGCTCAAGGGAAACATGTGAGAGTCTTTCTGTGGGAGGATGAGATTTGGAGCTGGCAGACACATGGAGCCCTGATCCAGATGTTTCCCATGAAGGTTCTGCAGCATCCCCACCCCTGAGCTTTGCTCTTGGCAGTACCCAGGGAGCTGGGGAATGACAGCAAGAGCTCTGCAAGCTTTGGCACCTCCCAGCTGGTAGAAAATCCAGTGGAGGAGAAGCCCCATCTTCTTTGCTATTTGCCTTGTACAAGCCTAGATCCAACTCCTGGATACTGACCCTTTACATTGCATGGAAAGGAGACAGACTGGAGAAGCACAAGGAGTACTCAGGGCAGTATTGGAGCACCAGGGATGGGAGCAGGAGGGCTATTAAACATAATCCTGAGTAGTGTCATGCTTAACTGCTGAGAGAAAAGAGAGGTGAGGTCGGGATGTGCAAGTGACCATGGCATTTCTGCTGCATGTGGTCAAAAATGGTGTATTTCTCCACCACTTTTCTCCTTATTCTTCCAGCCACCAAAAACATTGACTTTTTATTTGTAAGCATACAGCTCTCTGCATTGGGAAACCTGCTGCCAACTCTTGGGTTGGAAACCCTACGCCCTTCCACGCTTCCAGGGAGGGAGGTGAGCTCCCTGCACAAACTATCTCCTCTCTCATCAGCTGTGAATCATGGACCATCAATGGCAGCGCAAGCAGAGGAGAGCAAGAGGTAATTAAAATCCTCAGGAGTGCTGCAGCCATCTCTCTGTGCTAAGCCTGCTGAGGCTTTCAGTTTTTCATTAAAAAATCCCCAATTTCCTACTGAAGAAACAGGAGGAAAATTTCTGACTATGTAGTCCCCAGCCTGTGGCCAAGCCACAGATTTACGGCTGCCTCCTGGTTCCAAACTCAAGAACCTGTCTAGCCAGGGGCTGTTGCTCAGAGCTGAGCCTCTGGGGGTGCTTCACCACACCAGCCCAAGCCATGGCCCCCACCAGCAACACCATTCTGCTGCATGTTCCAGAATCCAGATCACCCAGTCCCTCCCACAGCGAGTCCAGGAGCAGCTCCGCATAGATTTACACCTCTGCACAACATGAATCACTCCAGCGAGTCTTGAGCTGACCCTTGCAAGGAGCTCCTGAGGCATCGCATGAAAATTATTTATGGATGGTTTTTATTGCTGGTGAAAGGATGTAGAAATCGGGCAGCGCCCTTGTGGTTTTCTTCTGTCAAATTATGATCAAGGTTGCTATTTTGCTGCCCAAATATTTAAGCGTGAGACAGAAATCTTTACAAGGGCTACCACATTCCTTAGGTTATCTCTACTGGTCCTGCCTGGGCCTATAAATACTAGAGGGACTACCAAAGTAAATAACGCATTTGCCTGCACATATGTTGCTCCAGGGAAACTCCTATTTCCTCCACCACGGAGGTCAGTAGGTCAGGGACTTACTTGCAAATCAATAGAAAATTACCTTTCAAGTGACACCTGCATTAACCTTTGATTCTTGTTGGTCTAGATGAGGTTAAGGCCACCAGTCCCTATAGAGAGAGTCTTCCATTGTGCCTGTGATTTATTTGCATTATCTGTTTCCCTCCTTGATCTTTGGAATTGCTGGCACAGTTCCCACACAGCATGCAGAGCTGTTTCCCTGCACATTGGTTGGGAATGGCAGGAGATACACAAGGCTGTGCTTTTTGCTGACAGGTGTCAGAAACAATAAGGAAAATGTATACATTTGGAAATGAAGAGAAAACTAAAACAAACAAGAGGAAGTAATTATGAAGACTCACTTGTCAACATAAACCTTTTCTATCCAAAAGTTGTGTCCTGAGCTCAGTCATTAATGACAGCCATAGGTCATTGAAAGTGAATGAGCTGTAAAAATCAAATTCACTTGTCATTACAGCTGAGCTACAAAGAAAATTGCTGGACCCCACAGCCTACAAACTGGTGTGAATCACTGGTTATTTTCATCAGGAGCTGGTTCACACCTTGTATCTCTTCTAGCTTGATTGAAGAAATCAGACTGGTCATTTAATGTTTCAAATCTGCTTGTTTCTTTTGCTGTCCACCTCTGGCATTGCTGCAAGGCTGTGCTGGTCTGTCAGGAGCAAAGAGCTTAGCAGAGCATCCCGTGCTCACCTCATCTCTCATTCTCCCATGGCAGTGCCAATGGGTTACAGCTCAGTATCACCTCTTGCCTCCATCTCTCCTGTCCAGAACACATTTAGTAAAGGTGTCATGGTCCTGCCCCAGGTGTGTCAAAGGGGTCCTTAGACTCTGTGCTAGATGCTTTCCCCATAAGCCAATTAATGTGGGAATTTGGTTGTGACCCCTTTCCCTCTCCCCTCCCACAGAGGTTCAAAGACACCCCTTTTCTGGGTATTATTAGGCTTCAATTGTCACGCAGGGACTCCTGGACAGAAATCTCTTTCTTTTTTTCTCTTTTCACAAATCTCTTCAGATGCTATTTCTCACCGTATGAGGTGACTACATCTGTTGTTTGTTTCTAATTCCTCCTTTGCACCCCAGAGAAATGCTACTTGGTTGCTTTGCTGCTGGTGGAAATCCTTCTGCAGAGCCCTCTGCAGACATGAGGGATGTGGTGATCATCGGAAAATAGCTGACGTGTCTCAAACAGCTCCTGCGAGGGCTGAATTCCCAGTCAGCCTAAGCAACCCTGTCAGGGTGTGCGAAATGCCCAGTGGGCCTGAGATAACACTGAGCAATGCTCAGCTGGCAGGAGGGCACCGTATCCTCAAGGCCACCATGGTGGTTTGACAAAAATCCACTGGCACAGGCCACCCCTCTTCCCCTGCCACCCTTCTTTGGTCCATGGGAACATCCAGGGTGCAGGGGGGACACTGAACTCTCTGAAGCTCGACTTCCTGTTGCTCTGGGCATGTGCATTTTTGGCCACTGGCTTCTGATTGTCACTTGGGACCTGTGGGTGCTTCTAGAAAGCAATTAACAGCAAAAATTAAAATGGGCAGACCACAGGACTTGGCACTCCACAGTTGGCAAACACTCCCTACCCCTCTGGCTTACTTCAAGCCCTGAACCTCGCTGATTGTATCCTGTTAACAGGCTTTAGTTCTGGATGCCGTTGAGAGCCTGCCAAGCACAATCTGTAGGATGTTTTAATTGGAGCAGAGAACAGTAATAAGAAGACCTTTGCCCGAGCCCTGCAGATGAGGCTAACAGGAGGGGAGGACCGTGCCACTGTTCGGTCACTTCCCTTGAGCTGTCCTTGTTAGAGGGAATGGACCTGAGGTCCCAATTCTCTTGCCAGCCATCTCTTCTGCCTGGCCTCTCTGTACACAGCAGAAATGTGCTTTGACCACCCAAAGCCACCGAGGCACAGCAGCACTGAACAATTTGCTGTGGCTTCCTGAAGCCAGGGAGGCAGTGGCACCCCTCAGGGTCTCAGCTGGCTGGAACACCTGCCTGAGGGTCCAGCACAGGGATGGGAGGTTAAGATATTCCCTTCCTTCAACTGCCATGGGAACAGATAAAAAAAGCACCTGGAGAAGAGCTTTCAATGTAACATCCTCCTCAGCCCACCTACATTCAAGTAATTTCACTTTTCAAGGATCTTCCTGGGAATCTGAGGTGACCAAGCCGTCACCTCTTTATGCCACTTTTGAGACATCCACCCTCAGCAACTGAAGCTGAATCACAGAACAGGCCTAAGCCTGTGATTTTTCCCAGAGGTTTTTTCCCAACAAGACTGCTGATCTGCAGCTCTGCTGGTAAAATCTTGAGCACTGGGACTGCTCTTCCACTTGGGAGCCTCGGTGGGCAGCAACAGTTTCCTGCTTTCCACCCTCCTTTCCTTTCTGCTTTGAGCTGCTTGGTGTTCTTGCTGTGAAACATCACACAGCACCTGCATTCTGCTTCACAAAGTTTTCCTTTGCACGGGGGTCAGATGGTGCCCCTCCAATCTGCTGACCACATGCTGTTCAGTCAGCAGGAGAACGCCAGGGCGACAGGCTTCAGTATGGCAGCAATAAAATCAGTGTTGCCCCAGATTTCAAAGGAGCAATTGCCAAGGACCAGCTTGTCCACACAGTCCCTTGAGGATTGGGATATGTGGTCACTGCAGGCTTCACCAGGTCCTGCAGGTCCCATTTGGGCTGGAAACAAGGTCAGGAAGAGATCATCCTAGATTATATGATAGTAGGTCAGAAATCTAATCTTGGTCCCCCTCCTGTAGCCCAGGCCTGCCTGGGCATCCGTACTGAGGGCAGCACGGGTGGCATGGGGGCGGACAGGGCTGCGCGGGGTGGGGAGAGTGGTGGGTGTCAGAGTGGGAGCCCAGGTCACAGCATCCCATCCCTGCTGACTGAAAGCACAATGTCTCACCCTCTGCCACGCACCGGCACGGCGGGACCTGCCGAGGGGGAGCACGGCTGAGGGGTTCGACTGGGACCTCAGTTTCACTTCCTGCCCTGTGTGGGGAGAGATCATTAAAAATATCTGACTAAGGCAGACTTCTCTGCTCTCGATATTACTAAGCCCTCCCCGCTCCCCAGGCCCCTGCAGTGACAGCGGTGTGGGCAGAGCTATTTCACTTTCCCCTGGTTTGCAGGCTCACAGGTGGGCAGGCAGGTGTACAGCACTGCACACCTCCTCGCCTCTCCCAGCCTTGCTGGAGCATAGTTCTTTCTCCAACAGGTCTGGAGGCTTTTCCCAAGCATCTCAATGGGTCACAGCTCCTTAATCCTCAGAGAGGACTGAGAATACCAAGTCAGAGTAATGTGGATGATGCTGAGGGCTGTCAGGTGAGGATCAGGTCCCAGGGATGCTCAGAGCAAGGCAAGGTTTGGGACTGTGCTTGCCAGGTACAGCATAGCTGGGCTGCACAGCTGCCTCCTATGTGGTGCTGCAGAGGGGGAAATCTTGACAACCTCACTCTTAGCCATCAACAGATTGATCACAAACTGATTTCCTCTTGGATTAGTTTGGTTACCATGAAAGATACAAGCATTTTAACATCTGCCCCACCAACTGCAGTATTTGTTTTAATGACCACGTTGACTAATGTGCAGTGCTTGACAAATCTGTAACGTGCCTTTTCTTGCCAGAGTAACTTGCACCCAGTGCACATACAGATATTCCAGCTTAGAGGAGCAGTGGTTTGTAATCTGATGTATCCTCTTGCACACGTACCAGGTCCTGTGGTGCAATTAGATGCTCTCTTTTGCAAAGGTAATAGTAATGTTTCTGCAGAAGCCTGGGAGTTGGCATTGGGACAGGACACGTGAGGTGAGCTAAAGCCAGGCTTGAATGGTTATCAAAAGCTCATATCTGAAACAATCAAGAGAAGGCACAACAGGTCACCTGGAAAGACTGTTTTTTCTTGTTTTTCTACTTTTGTCTTACTAAACCTTTTTATTGATTTTACTGCAGATAAAGACATGAATACTACACCTACATGGTCTGTCATGAAGGCCAATGTTTCACTCCATGTTTCTAAACTCCAAACTCACAGACTCTTGGGCTACATCCACTTATCTTGTGCATTTTCTGCCTGTCTCCAGTACCATTCTTCCAGCTGTACTGATGACTGATATGGGATCCCATAAGATGTTGGATTAGATTCCAAAATGGGTGAGATTAACCTGGAGCAAAATATCCACACACCACCTAAGATCTAAATCCCTTCAGTTTTGTTGCTGCAGAATATTTGTGTTTTCACCTTGTTGGTGAAACCAGGTGACAAACTGCAGGCGGGAATGTGCTGATATTCACATTGGGCTACAGGAAGGTGCCATATCTCTCCATGAGTAACTTTACTGGCATTGTTGGGCTCTGCTCCTGAAAGCTCAGGTGAGATGGCACTCCGCCAGAAATGCTGAGCTCTGCTTGCAGATACACAGGGACCATCTGAACCCTGAGTGAGGAGTCGTTTGCAGAGACAGATCCAGGGACAGATGTGAAGGGTGGATGGAGCTGCCCACCTATGTCACCATCCAGAGGGAGGTCAGTGGTGCTGACTGGGGCTGATCAGAACTATTGCCTCCCTGGAACAGGCTGTGCCTCTGGGGAAAGCCCTGGCCACTCTCCCACTGCTGTCACTTCACACGGAGCCAGTGAGATGGGAGCAGGGCTGGCACCTCGTGGGAAGGCACTGTGGAGGAGGCACCCAGAGCATTATTTCCTGGCAGAAGAAGAAGCTGATTAATAAGCCCAGAGGTGTTGGGCTGAGCCCACTCTGGAGAGAGAGAGGGTTTTCAGTGAATCTATCCTCATTCTTCCTCACAGGAGTGACATGATGGATAGCAGCAGTGGTGGAATCACTAATAGGGCAAATTATTTCCTGCACAGGTGGATCCCTGAATTTAAAATCCTGGGGATAACTTGTCTGGGGGATGCTGCCGAGCAGGAGAGGATGCAGACAAAGCCCTTCAGAGTGAATGCACAGCAATGCTCTCCTGGAAAATAAACCCTGATGAGGATGTGCCTTTGGAGGCTGGAGGACACCTTATGCATCCAGCAGTGACCCCATCCCCTCCTGCACAGGCTGCTCCTTCAAAGCAGAAGAGATTGGTCAGAATTTGGGGGCCATTTTGTACGAAGTAGCTAGGAATTAGTGAGAAGTGGCTATTTTCAAAATTTAATTTAAAGGAGTTGGACATTTTTGCATATGATTTCATAAAACACAGTAGAGATCTTCCTTAATAAAACAGATTTTTAGGAAATGTGAGGCTACGTGTGCAGTTACTGTCACTCCAGGGTGCTGCAGGTGTGTGGAGTGTTTAGGATGCTTCAGGGAGGAAGGAGGAAAAGAAAAGCTTTTGGGATGAAGTGGTTTTTGTTCAGCTAATCAAAGCTCCTCACTCAGAGCCAGGACAAAGCAGCCAAGACCTCTCTTTTTTTCCATTATCAGATGAGAGAGGTTTCTGTTGGCTGTCATCAGGCAGGAAGTTGCAGGTTGCTGTTACCCTGAACCCGGGGCAATCCCATGCTCCAGAGCAATGCCCTGTGCTGAGCAGTGCGGCTCCTCCAGGTGCTGGTGAAGGACATCTGTCAGCCAACACTGACTCTTCACAGGTCACCCTGAGCAAGAACCGCCCCAGCCAGGTGTGGTCCTGGCCTGCAGACCCCAGCCCCAGGGCCAGGACCCACCTCCCAGTCTACCCCAGCTTCCTGTGCTGACCAAGGGTACTGGCCATCAGCTTTGGGCAGGAGAAGCTGAGTCTGGCTGGTGTTGGGTGAGCCCTGGGTATGACTGATCTGTGCAGGATACATGGAGGTGCTGCACCATCACCTCCTCCAGCCTTTTCAGGGCAGCAGGAGTGAGGAAAAAATGGGTAGAGGGAATGTGAGTATGTGTGTGGGTGTGGGTGTAGGACAAAGTGTGTAAATAGAGGTGAAGAACATAGCATGTGAATGAGGATAGGGGCTTGGAAAGGAAAAACTCCTCCACCACAAAACAGAATTCCTTTACCTGTTTTTCTCATAAAGCAGCATGAGTATGTTTCTGCTAAGGCAGTCTCCTTTCACAGCAGCTGCATTATGAAATTACTTCTTTTTAACAAATCCATCTGCCTGCTTTTTAATAAGCAGGGCTTTCCACCATTGTATATGTGCGAGGTCTGACCTTTTCATAGGAAAAAACATTCATAACCAAAAACTATAAATAGAAGCCTTCAGACTGGAGCAGATCAAGATGTAGGTTTTGTGACTTTTCAAAAAAAAAAAAAAAAGCCAACATAATGTGGGAGGGAAAGAAACAAGCACTTTTAAAAGTCATAAACTTCTGTTATTGCCTTAAGCTTACTAAATATTTACTGAAACATTTAATGAAAGACTTAACAGCAAGGCTTACAAGACTTCTATATCAAAGCAGGTATTTTTACAAAGGAAAGGGAAAAAAGATTAGAAGTATATTTAGTTTAGGAAAAAGGGTATTTCCTCTAACTGTGTAATGAAAACTTTATGAAAGGTTTGTATTTTTAGTGTAAATTAGGTTTTGTATTTTGTTCATATTCTGGTTCTGCAAGCTCTCATGATAGACATGTAACTTTGCTCCTGAGTACAGACATTTAGCCTTCAAAGGGACTACTCATGTGAGAAAAGCTGATCATTCATTATTTCCACTTCAAGCCATATTTGGTCCTGTGTTTTAAGTCTCAAATGCTGAAGGTAGGTGATTACAAAAGAATCTCAGCTTTCTTTAAAAAAACGAGGGGAAGAAAAGTAAGTTCTAAATCTTGTGCTTGAAGAGAAAGCTTGAAAACATGTCCTTCATGGAGCTTCAGAGCCAGAAGGCAAATAATAATGAATCAAATCTTCTATCTGAATCTGCTAATCACAGACATTTCTTGATTGAGAGCAATATTTGTTAAGTGTACAACAAAGGAGTTCAAGAAAGGGGAGTGGGAAACAATCAGTGCAATTGTGGCTTATTTGAGCCATGGCAGCACATCACAGTTGCCACATGCCAAGGCCTTTGGTGCATCTGCTCACAGATGCTCTGAAGAGCTTCACTTAGCAAACATCCAGGTATGTTGAAGTAAATAAAGAGGAGGCTTTGGTTAGCGTGCATTTAGCTCATCTGCTGCATCTCATGCCTCAGATTCTAGGAGACACATATCTCCTCTGATATTTAATACAGCACAGAAAATAAATCAACTTGCCTGGTGCTGTCAGCATGGAAGTAAAAATAAGATGTTAGCTGAAGCCACTGAAGGGTGCAGTGGTAATACAATGCTTCAAGTCTCTCTGTTCCTTTTTGATATACTTCAGCAGCCTAAGAAACAATTACACTGATCCATATTTCATCAGGCATTGTGGGCTGAGCATCTTTTATGACCATTGTGTAGCTTCTCAAGTGTTGGCTACAACTTCCTTAGAGAGGTATACTTTTGCTGGAACTGCTCAGTGCCAGGGTCCTTCCTCCTAAGAAGCAACAAACATCTCACCATCACTGCTCCACAGCATAGCAAGCAACAGCCTTCCCTTGAACTGAGCACCTCCGGTACCGTGGCACTGCTCACATGAGGAACCAGGTCATGGGGTTTGCCCAAGACTCACAACAAAGAGCTTTGTCTCTTTTCTGCTGCAAGGCATTTTAGGATGAGTTTATGTCACCACTTTCCTGATAGCTGTAAATATTTTTATTTCATATGTTGAAAATGGGAAGCTACTTAGAGATTGTAGAGATGAGAGGGGGACAGCAATTCCTGCAGAGATCTCTGTGGGCACAAGCACGTGTGCACACTCACTGCACGTAGGGTTTGCCTCGTAGCTTCATTTCTCCCAAATGACAGTGACCTGTTAGCCAAAAGCCTCCCAGGCAGGAATGTTTGAAATGTTTTTCAGAAGCTGCAATTGCTGCAGACATATCAAGACCCAAAAGTCACGCAAATGATACACAAACCCTTGAGGCAGCCAGGAAAGACGCCATGAATTCTGCCTGGGTGTGTGAAGAGAGGGGAACCCCACCATCCACCTGCAGAAAAGTGGGGCATGGATTTTGCCTAGCACCTGCTGTGTGTCTGCTCTCCGTCACTTGGGCTGGACGCCAAGATGGAAGAGGGGCTGTCCTTGGGAGAACTTGAACTCTACAAGACATGCCTGTTTTAAGTACAAAAACATTCCTTGCTGCAGAGCTGCCCTTGGAGTGGTCATTAAGGTGAAATCTGGGCCTGTGGAAGCTGATGGTGAAGTCCCCATGGACTTTGGTCTGGTCCAAATTCCAGCCCTTGGGTTTGACTGCTGTCCAGCCGCTACCTAAGCCTGAGCCTGGCCTGCTGCCCTACACTGAGTTTCCTTCTGCAGCCATGGAATGGAGCCTAGGTTGTATCTCACCAATAAAACAAACAGGATTATATGATGCAAGAGTGTTTGAGTCGTGATTTTCATCAGCATTTCCTTTTCACTGAGCTCAAAGTCTAGCTTGAATGCAGCCTACTATTTCAGTCCACAGGAAAAGGCTACATAGAAAATAGGTTTTGAATCAGATGCTTTACATAAACCATGGGTTTTACTAAAAGCTGATCCATTCCTCTCTTTTTTACTCCTACAGTAGCGACTCAGCAGGGAGGCATTAGAAGTTTCAGTACTTTCATCTTGTCTCAGAACATTTAAGGTGGAAAGAGTAGGTAGTAGTAATAATAATAATAATAATAATAATAATAATAATAATAATAATAATAATAATAATAATAATAATAATAATAACAACAACAACAACAACAAAAATTTAATCATTCACCACAAACAATAATAATAACAATTAAATAATTCACTGCTTTATTAGAGGAATTTTGCCACACATGGACATTATAAGTCATCCAGAAATAGGTCGTGGTTTCCTGAAATGTATCTGATGTGTAGGATTATTTGCCAAGTAAACTATATCAAAAAAATTCCTATCGCTGTTAGTCGATGACACTTTTATTTTGAGTTGTTTTGACTGAGTAGCAGCATGGTTCACACGGTGAATATCTCTGTCTTGATTGGGAACCGGGGCAGGGACCCAACTTCAACTGTGTGCCAGATGTCTCCTGGCTGAAGCCAGCCATTAATGCATGTTCAGTCTAAGGATACACAGGGAGGCTGAATTTGGTGACCAGTCCGTGTGCCAGTAGCACAAGGGCCTTTTGGCAGCAATGGGCTTAGTGCTGTCTTAAGCCTGGAGATGCTGTAGTGGGGAATAAAAGTGACATTTTAACTGTCTTTCCTGAGATTCAGATGCATTTGGGGGAGTTGTCCCAAAACAACCAGGTAGGGGATGAAACTGTGAGGACTGTGGGAAGATTAAACAGAGCCTTCCTTCTGTTTGAACAAAATAAACTGTGATCTTCATTTGCTTTGCACCCAGTCTTACTCAGTTCTGGCTGATAGACCTGATTTTATTGTCCTTAGTGGAAGTGAGCCCAGTGTTGGGATAGTGGTGGGGATGAGAAAACTCTTTGTACAGAGACCCTCTCAGGCAGCTTAAGGTAGACTCAAGCCCACTAATGTCAGTTGGAGACCTTTCAAGGTTTGTGGCAAATAACATAGAATTCCAGCAGACAGAAGGTAAGAAAAATTTGTCAAGGCCATCACAAATGAGATTTTTTCAAAAGATCAATCATCTGTCCCACTGCTTTCTTTTGAACTCATCCTACAGTATGGAGCAAGTAGATCCTTGCCGATTTGGACCTCAGGGTTTATTGTAATCCTGTGCTGCATGTGGGAAAGCAGGAAACTTCCCTGCTGTGCTTGGAATTGTAACTCTATAGAGGTGTTTACGTGTTGAACTTATTCCTTTATGAAAAGTGGGATAAATTAGGCTTGAACAAAGCCAACACCACATCCACCCTAGGGAATTACTCTGCCTGCCTATCACTCTAATGCCCACTCCATTCCCCTAACTGCGCTAGTTAAAAAAAAACCGACATACTCTTGACCAACATACAAGTATAAAAATGCAGGTTCTTCTGCTTTCTAAGATTCTGACAGAAAAAAGGTGATTGAAATGGGTAGTAAATTAATTTCTGTGTGCATTAAGACTCTTTACACAGCGTGGACAGTATAAAAGAGCTTTGGGTTCACTCAGAATAAGCCTGAATAAATTCAGAAAGCCAAATTTCTTTATACAGCACATAATCATTTCCAAAGCATCTGTCATAAAAGGGGATGATTGAAACAGATTTCCTAGTGGATAATTTCCTACCTGTCCCTTGCACTTTCATCTGAGGAAGCTGAATGCAAAACTCATGGTCACCAGTGAGAAAACTCCATTGATCTCAGTGGGCTTTGGTTCAGCTTTGAAAGATATGAGAACATGTACTGAGAATTTGGGTTCCTGGAGCTCAGGGTAGTGCTGTCCCTATTTGACACAGCACAGTGAGACCAACACACAGCAGGGCTCCTTCCCACGGCCATCGTGCTGTGATCCCTATTCTTGTTCAATCATCTCAACACAGGGTGACATGGGGTGATGACAATGACAGTAACATGGACCCATGACCTGGGAAATGGATCACAAACTTACACAGCTGGAGATTGCAGGAGTAATTCCCTGTTCAGGTGCTGTGGCTCAGGATGGGAAATCCCCTGCTCAGCTGGACCTTCTCCATGTTTCCCACTGTCACCCCTCCCCTGCTCCACCTCAGCATTTCACAGCAGGGTTAATTAATGGGTCTCCAAGAAGGACGTAAAGATGTGTAGTGAGTGTCTAGGGAAGCTCCTCACATTGCTTTCTTAATAAAAAACGCTCTCTCATATCGCAACACATGAATCTTCTTCCCGTAGGAGCTGGGACAGCTGATGCAGTGAGTAGAACTCTGGTGCTAACTGAGGTAGCTGTTGCTGACTTGAGTTGAGAATGAGATTGTCAGTGAAATGAATTTATGGTTTCAGTTCCAGTTCTGGTGGACAAATTAAAAAATAAAAAAACCCCAACAACAACAAAAAAGCCAACCAAAAGTGGGCTATGTAATTCAGTGCTTACTCTCAGGAAGCCACAGCGCAGAAGGTGAGCATGGGGACTCATATCTCTTGCTCTTCAATACCAGCTCACATTCCCCAGCTGCAGGAGGCAGGAGAGGGAGGCAAGGACCCAGCCTGGAATGCTGGCAGCACCCAGAGCCCCGACGGGTTTGCTCCTGTGTGTCCCTTCCCTGGGAAAAAGAGCAATACCAGGGAAAAACAGTGAAGTGGAAAGCTAACTTCCATCTTGGTGAGATCTCATTCATCCCAAGACTGACTGAAAAGATTCAGATACAAATATTATCACTCCAGAGCTCGCTGGCATTTTCATTCAAGCACAGTATACAAGAGAATTTTGGTTAACCCTCTGATGGCCAGGAGATGTAGAAGAAAAGCCAGATTCATGAGAGATGTCAAGTCAACATCCTTGTACCTCCAGCCAGTTATACCAGCGTGAATTTCACTGATGCCATCTGAGGAATTGCAAGCAGCTTTCAAAGGTTTTAAAAGTACCCACCACATCCCTTTGAGAGAAGTAAAAAAACCACCTATTTCAACAAAGAGAGAGCAGGGGACACTGGAGATAAAAAGTGTGAATTTAGGAATGTGGTGGCAGAGCACTGGGGAGCCGGCAGGAGCTCCTGGCTGGTGGGAACACAGCCTTCCTGAGCAACCAGTCAACAGGACAAGGAGCAGGAACAATGAGCTAAGCACTGCAATGGAAACAAACACCTTTTTTTAGGCTCTCTGCACCAAGCTGCTGCTGCTGCTGCTGCTACTTTTATCACACCATTCATTTGGGAAGAAAGCAGTGCAGCAAAACAAGGTGCACGCACACATCTGCACGCTATGTCTGAGCTCAAGCCAGTTACCAGCCAAAAAAATCCAGTTGTTAAATTATTTCATTTAATGATTTGGGATTGCAGTAATTTTGCATGATGTTAAATCTTTGGAAACTGGATACAGTTGGGTTTATCCTTCTGAGCAGGACATGGATGATCCACAAGGGGATTGAGGACCACAAGTGGTTGCTAACTTCTTCTGGGCAGCCCAAGCCAATGTTTCCACCATGCAAGTCTTCCGTGGAGGCTCATGAGCTGTTTTACAGACAAACACATACACACGTGCATGTGAAACCGCCTGGCAAAAACAATGGTTGTTTTGCATGCCAAATGTGTCAGTTGCATTTCGTTTTACGAATGAATTCATTCTCAAGTCACGAATGCAAAAAAAAAAAAAAAAGAAAAAAGAAGCCAAGTGATTGTTTAAATTTAGGGCATTAATTTTGCATTCCAGTGTAGAGGGAATCCAACAGTCTCAAACCTCGGAAAAAGGCACTCCACCTCTGCTTTATGGGCAATTTCATTCTGTTTGTGTTTCCAGAGCCTACTTCAAAGCACAGATGTGTTTCAGGTAAATAATGACAGCTTTAGAACAGGTTTTCGGTGTAACACAAATCACCTCACTAATGAAATCACAGGAAAATTCAGAACAACTTGATATCCATCTGATCCATCTGCCTCAAATCAAATCCTTCAATTTATATGCTATAAGTAGGGGCCTGATTCCTCCCACAATCAAATCAGGGGTGAAACTCCCACAGATTGCAGCGGGAATGGGGTCAGCTCTTTATGCTTGCTTGGTGACCATTGCCTGAATGTGGGTGAGGACGCCCTGATCCATCCACAGCAAGGCAGAGAATGTGCCTGTGGATGCAGCACCAAACAATGGGGTCAGGTTCAGAATATAAGGCACCTTCCCTCAGCACAGAGAAGGGTTTCTACAGTTTCCACATTTCCTTCCTGCTCATGTCAATCTTGCACAGGAGAAAACAATGAAGAAACACCAGCCCCACATGGAATAAAGTAATGGGAATCCAAGAACTAGCCACATGCTGAAAAGAAAAGTCATCACATCCAAGATTGAAAGTATTGACTGTCTGGACTGCCAAACAAATCAAACTAGCCCTGGAGACTTGGATATATACCTGTACTTGCCTCTTTACCTCAAACCTCAAGGGCAAGCTCCTTTTGCTTTGGAAGTCTGGAGGTGGGCAAATGATGAAACTCTTGGTCACCTTCATGAGCACTGCTGAACCACTTTGCCTTCCTGCAGGCTGCTGTCTGCTTTGAGAGACACTCCTCTCAGACCCCATCACCTTTTCCAAAGGTTCAGCTGTGTTATGAGGGGAGCTAGATGTCCACTTGGCTTGGCAACAAAGAGAAAAAGTTGTACTTGAACCTGGAAATTTACAGGAATGCAGAGCAGCCGTGTTGCTAAGCCAGCTGCAAACCTGCTTTGCTCGGGGCTCTTCCCTTTGTAGGGTTGAAGGAATGAGGCACGTGTTGCCAAGTAGGACATCAGCGCTACAAACAAATGGAAGGCCCTTATCCCACCAGCAATCTCAACCTGGTAACGGGCAGGCAGCTAGAGTAACAAGGAATCCTAGCTCCTTCCTACTCACAGAAAGGGGAGGCGGTAGGATACAGGTTATAATTAGAGCCACCCACAGCAATTTTGGGGAAGCTTCAGTGTATGGGTTGGGATCTTATTGCTAGTGCTGGCAGTTCACCATCTGCTTGGACTGGGCCAGTTCAGAAATCCAGTGGCCAGCACTACCAGACACATCTCCTCCTTGTCTGGAGTTTAGCAGTGCTTTAAGCCACCTCGGTGCCTGCAGGAGAGTCACAGCAACAGGAATTTCTATATAAGCCTTTAGCCTGACTGTCCTCCTAATTTAAAGGATTAGCTTCAGTTTTGGGGACAAACTCCTTTTGGAGCCCTCACTCCTTTTTTCCTATTGGATTAAAAAATGTCAGTGGCTCATCCAAACTGGATCTCCCCAGTACCGCTCCCTGCAGCTGGAAAAACACCAGTTCTGCCAAGCACTGTGTGCTGCAGGTACAGCACATTCCATGGCATCCCATGCAGAGCTGCACAACTGTCTCCTTACAAAGACCCTTGAAGCAGAGTGAGGAAAATCTCCTTCCAGCTGCCATGGAGGCTGACAGCAAGCCCTGGCCCAAGCCACGCTTGCCTGGAGCAGATCAGCTCCATCCTCAGAGTTCAGGTCCAGCAGGGTAAGGGTCAGTGTGGAGGACTGATGGGGTCTTGCACCCTCCTGGAACAAGACATCAACATCTCTCATTTGGTCTAATTCTTGTGGTGCTAGTTCACAGCATAGATTTGATACCCTGTGTATGAGCCTTCAGGCATCATTTCCAGCCTATTGCATCTTATCTTTATCCTCATCCCCAGGCAGGAGTTACCCTTTTTCAGAAATCCTATGTGGCCCCCTCAAAAGCAGCAACAGGCCCCCCATGTTGCAGATTAAACCCCACCAATATGAAGATTTAAACCACTTGACTGGGAAAGCTAAGCCACATCAAACCCTTGTGAGAAACAGAGCCTGCCTAGGAGACACGAGTCCTTGACAGAGGCAGCACACCTTAGATTGTTACATTTGGTACTGCCCTTTTCATAAACACCCTGAAATTTTGTGCTTTTCCTCAAATCCCTGCTGCAGCACCCTGGGCCCAGCTGTGAAAGGCTCATTTTTTGCCATGTTGTTTTTAACCACCAGTATTTCTAAGCCTCCCTGCCTGCAGAAACAAGCTTCAGACCATGAGTCCAGCCCTCTCAGAGAAAACTACTTTAATTCTTTTTTTTTTTTTTTTTAATTTCTATAACCCTATTGCTGTCATTTATTTAAGGAGGGGCTTAGGGGCATCACTCAGGACTTTTAGGTACTGCTCAGTCTGGGGAGAGCAATCCCAAAAGCATTTCTGCACCACAGGGACTCCAGGAAGGCCTGTGAAAACTGCTCTGGCTGGCACCTGTGCCCTGGCCGTGCTGAGGGGGAACCTTTCCAGCTGAAGGCACAGTGAGAGCTTTCTTCCAGGTAGATGGAATAGAATCATGTAGATTATGAATGGTGATGTGTCTGCAGGGGGGTGGAGATGGGGTGAAGGAGGCGTCAGTGTGTTTTGTAAATGCTTTGAAATGTATTTGTGTGTTTCTGAGATGAGCCTTACAGAAAATACCTGAAAACTGGTTTTGCTTTTCCTAAAGCATTGGCTCTTTCAGGCAGCAGCTTTGCCAAAAGTCATTAATCACATTTTTATTAACAAGGGCGGGGGAACAGTGACCTCAAACAACCGAGGAAAACAACTAAAACTACATTCATTTGAAGGACCGCTTTGTAAAATATCTTCTGGCCAGCACATGCTACTGTTGACGTGTTTAAGGTGTGCTGTGTCTTTGGGATATATTGGGACTTCTGTACAGAACCAGGGCAGTACTTGGCCCAAGGCTGTGTTTGACTTAACTATCTGTCTCCTAGAGTAAAAGGGGAGAAAAAAAGAAAGGTTTTTTAAAGGTCTTCATGCTTTTTTACTATATTGAGGTGCATCATATGAGTGGGACAAGCTAAATGCACTTTTCACTTCCCAAGTTTCAAAATTCGTAGTTTCATGGATCTCATGATCTGTATGGTTTAAATCCAGTGGGAGCATTGTGATCACTCAGTTCCTTCTAGCCTCAAGAGCCTGTTTGCTCTAAGTATCCTGGCCTGCTGCTAACAACATGGCACAAGGTCCACCATATCTTCCACCACATCATTCAGTAATGTGCTCATTTTGTCAGTTAAAAATGCAGCCTGCTGAATGAGCAGCTGCATTAGGTGGGACCAAACACACACCACAGGGACTGCTGTGGGTGTCTAGGGCCGTGGATACAGCCCATGTGCTCCTGCCATGTCCTGCCAAAATTCCGTGTTTACTGCTCGCTCCCTGCTCTGAGACAGTCTGTCAGCTGGGGAACAGGGATCAGTGGGAGAGTGGGGACTTTTGAGGGGATTTCTGGAGCCTGCCTCAAAATGCGCTTGTTGTGGGGCGGGCTCTCAAAGGCAGTGTGGGGAAAGGGCAGGTCCCCACCTTGGGCAGGGTGCCAACGATGCATCGTGGTAGGCACAGTAAACCCAAACCCTGGAAGGCTGTTGCCACTGATAACGCCCATCTGCTGTGGCATCATGTCCGTTGACATAGCCTTAATTAATGATATTACCAACTTAATGAGGAGATAAACCACCGATCCCAACTCCTGTTAAGAAATTGTCTTAAATACCAGTCACTAATCGCTATGGAGAAACAGATAGTGGGCCAAAATGCACACCTGGAGTAAAGAGGTGTGGCTCCCGTGTTTTCTGGTGAAGTTGCATTTGTTTACTCCAGGACTGACTATGAACCATCCTGATTAACACATGGCGGGTGTGCGCTGGGCGGGAAGTTGTAAACAGCCACAGCCTTAAGTAATGGCACTGATCTTGTGCAAGACCTGTCATCCAGATGGCAGCAGGATTGATGGCTGTGGAGATCAGCAGAGTGCCAGACCCGGGTGCAGATGTGCGTGGGAGTGCACCAACCCCAGGCTTACTCTTCCCAGACCCTTAGCTGGTGCAGAGGGGCTCTCCAGCCGCCTCTGAGCCCTGGGATGTTTCACATGGATTGCCTGGTTCACGTGGCTTTAGTAATAGCGGACATCACCGTAGTGGATATCACTGTAGAGGACACCGTCAGGTGATGTCCACTATGGTGGCCAAGAGCCTTTTGGGCTGTTTAATTGAAGACTATTCACCGCTCGTAACTAGATTTCCTGCTACCATTATTATTTCCTGCTACCATAGGGCAGTGTGGATGTAACTTGTAAAACAGGGAAAGGACCTGTTTCACTGTACTGATTTGATTCTTTGGCTGTTACTTTATTTCCTTGCCGTTGTTATTCTGATCCAGTGAAATTAAAAAGGCATGAGCAGCCTATTTGGATCTGAATGTGTGAGTTCCTGCCCTGCAGAGCTTTCAGTAGAGATTAGATTGTACATGCCATTGTGTGGGGGAGATGTGCCATCAGGCAAAGGAGGAACAAATGCAGGCGGGGCGGGAGCGGAGAGACAGGAGCGGTGTGTCTGCATGAAGCTGCCTGCTGCTCGTGGGGTGGTATCTCCATCTCACTGATGGCTGGTGAGCATCTCACAAAACATTCACTGCCTTTGGTTTCTTCAGGATGTTTAGCTCCTGGAATGTGAGACAAGGCAGCCCCATCTTCCTCACATTAACCTTTTAGAATTTGTCCTGGGAGGGCCTAAAATAAAAACTATGCATAGAAACCTATGCCAAGCCTCATGTTCCTGAGCAGACTATAAGGGAACCTGGTCCTTAAGAATGAATAATCCTCCACGTTGCTGGAACAGTAGATATGCACTCAGTTTGCTGGTACCCAAATAAATCTTAAGAGATTCCAAGGATTTACGTGCCTACATGACATCCAACATAGACACCAGGAGCAAACAAGACTGGCACTCTGTACTACCAACCATTCACCTATTTCAGCTACTTCACTCTAGTCCTCTGTGTTTCTATTCAGACAGACTGTTTCCTGCTGGGAAAAAAAAAAAAAAAAGCTGCTGTTTGTTTGTTTTTTTAAGTGATCATAGGCATGCATATATCAGGAAAAAAGAAAGGACCTATCTTCTTCTTACATCTCTATTATTCCTATTGTTCAGGTATGCCTCGGGTACTTTCCCAGACACGTTGCCTTCTGTTTTTAACATTGCCATCTGGGAGTCAGATACTGCACATCTTCCTTGGTGCTGTTCAGCAGGGAGGGGATTTGTTATTGCTCCTCACAGACAGTTCTAGCTTGATGCAGACGGATAGCTCAGAGAAAAGGGATGTCATGGGCCTTGTGGCCACCGCATTTCAGCTCAGGGAAAAGCTTTGGCTGCGTGTGCACTGCACAGCTTGGGATGGGCTGAGAGACTTCTCATAATACCTGCAAGCCAGGTGATGTCCATGGGGTCCAAACTCCTCACTACTGGGAAACTCTTCAGTGAGTTAATCCTGCACTGGACCCTCTTCTCCATCTGGCACACTTACTGAGTGTGCCTTTAATAATAATTTGCTTTTTCTAAATCCAAGGAAAACAGAGGTGATCTCTACACAAAAGGCACAGACCAGAACAGAACAGAGTAAACTCCAGGGCAGTTGGAGCTTTGTGCAGGAGCAGATGCAGAACTGAGCTTTGTGGCTTGGACCCATCTCTTGAAGTTGATTCTGACAATTTCCTGATTCAGAGCCTTGTGCTGTAACTGCAAACCCTCTGTATCCCACCCTCTTTGGTTTCCATCTCTGTCTACTTGTTTAACTAAATGCTGCTCAGTAAATGCTTACAGATTCAAGAGGAGAGGCTGCTAGTTCAAAGTCTTGCATTATCTGGACAGCTGGAAAGGAAAATTAAGAGCAGCAAGAGCTAAGCAAGAGCCAGGAAAAAAGCCTGGCTTTGAACAGTGACAGATACCTGCTTAAGACATATTTCTCCAGCCTCTGTTACACCCACTGCAGAATACAAAAAGTTGCTTTACCAAACTGTGCAACAGCTTGGAGGTTCAGGTATGTTACTCTGGAGTGGGCTGCTCCTGACTCTGGTAAATTTGTGAGATTATTGTTCTTTGTAATAGAGCAATAATAATCTTTCCAGCCTAGAAAGAAGAAGAGCTGCCACCTTGATGTTGTTACAGAGCTGCAGATGAGAGGAGTGGAACAATACCCCTATATCACAGTGGAGAAGACCTTGTGGGATATCGAGAAGCAAAGAAACTGTGACAGAGTGTGCATGTGCATGGTTTGTTCTTTAATAATAATTTCTGAAGACCTTTTTTTTTTTTTATTCTTTAAGACACAGTGGCTAAAAATGTCCTTTCAAAAATAAATCAAGCCTGAGGCTGGTTCTGAAAGCACTTAATGAAGGGTAAAAGTGGTTGAAAGAAGGAAAAAGAAAAATTCCCATGCTATTCCGAGCACCGACTCCCCCACTTCTGCATGCGAACTGTAGCTGCATCGCACTAGAGCACTTCCACCAGTGTCAGACCAATACCTGGCCCACTTAGGGCAGATGATTGGAGAGCAGAGACTCTACTGAGACTTTTATCTCCTAAAGGCACTGGGCAGCCCATCATGTACATCTCCCAGCATGGCACAGCGTCTTCAAAATTACTAGGGCATGACAAGGTTTAAAGCAAAATTGCACCACAAAATAGGATGAAACCAGTTGTGGACCACATGATGGAAAAGCTGTTGGGAAGCTGAACTGAGTGGAGCTAAAAGCTGTGACTATTATTCAGCCTTTTTAAAATGAAAAACAGTCCTTTTAGACAAATCCTATTATGTTCTTTGGAGACGTTAAAACTTTTATTGGGAAAAGTGACTTCAGATGGGATAGATTTTCGGCAAGGTGGTCGATTTAGCAGATTCTCTTACAAATATTGCATGATATGAATAGCACAAGCCCTGCATGACTTAGAGAGCAGTGAGATCAAAGTTCTTCCAAATGAGCAGTCCCTGAGAAGTCTGAGGAGTCAGAGGAGACCCTCAGAGAGTGACAGGACATCACTAATTTTCAAAGCTTATACCCAGTGAATGAAAGATGAAGCACAATGACTGCTGTCCAAACCTGCAGATGACACCAGGCAGGTGAGGAGGTGGCTGATGTAGAGAGATGTGGGTCACTGACAGGCAGAGCATGTGTGTTCAGGCAGCCAGACCGACCCCTGTGCCAAGCAGACAGGGGTGCAGCTGCCTGTATGGAAGGAGAGCACCTACCTTGGAAAGCAGGCAGAGGAAGTCAGGAAAGGATGCTGGGGGCAAGGTGGGCATGCAGCCAAACCTGCATGTGACGTTGCAGAGTGATAAGGGTGAAGATAGCAGATGAAAATTGCAGTATAGACCAGTTCTTGTTCCACAGAGGGTCTTGGACAGAAAAATAATTTGCCCTTTGCTGGTCTCTGCATTTTAAGAAGAAAATTTCAGAGACTTGAAGAATTTAATGTGCTAAATTCATCCAGAAAATTAGAGGTGGTCTCATTACACTATGGAAGCACTGTCAGGACAAAATGGTGATAGGAAAAGAGTAAGGTAAGGTAAGGTAAGGTAAGGTAAGGTAAGTTAAAGTAAGGTAAAGTAAGGTAAAGTAAAGTGAGGTATGGCCCCCAACAAGAACACTGCAGCCCAGAAAGTCCAAGTAAGAAAGTAGCACACATTGTATCAGTGAAGACACACTTTGGGATGAACTCCAGAGGCAGGATTGGATCCACGTTTCTTGATGCCATCAAATCCAACCTGGCTGCCCTCCTAGGAGGTCTGATTGAGATCAAGCTGTGCTTTGCCAAACATGAGTTAAACACAGAAGTGGGGGAGTGATAGTCAGGGATCCTAAAGTGCTGGAGCTCAGGAGGGAGTCTCCAGCCCTCCCTTGCAGCCATGAATTTTAGGACTGAGAACTACAAAGCTGAATAAGAAAAATATGATTTAAAAGGGCTGTTGCCTCTTGGAATGTACAAGAGGATGAGAAAGCAAGTGAAAAAGCCTGGGAGTTCTTCATAACTTCTTCCAAACTGGTAAACGTCCCCAAAACCCCTCAATCCTTTCTCTTTTATTGGCTTTTCAATGCTGTAAGTGGAATAAACTGATTATTTCATAGATGTTTGTTGGTTGTGATCTTTTTAACACGCTGGCAAATTGCTCCTGTTTGGTTTTGGTTTGGTTTTTTTGAACAACTGTAGTTGAGTTTTCCACTCTTTATTTCCAAGTGCTTGTTTAGGACTTGCTGAGAACAAGTTAAACACAACAAATGAGCTATGGACAGAGTTTTGTAAAAGAGATTTATTCTGTGGTCATTCATTTTTGTCTCTGAGGAAGCAAGTCCCATATGCAGGAACTGCTTCTGAGAAAGTTTTTTCTTATGCTAACCACCATCCTTGGTTCATAATGGTTGCAAGGCATTAAGTTGAAGACCAAGGGCCCAATCCAGAAAGAAAAAATGAGGTATTTTACCCTTAACATTGCCTGGAAATAAGTTCATGTATTGATATACCATTAGAGATGAAGTTGGAGAATACTGAGGAAAAAAAGTCAAGCCATGAAATTCCCACAGAAAGTCGGTGGCAAACCTAGGATTAACACCAAAACCACACAATCTGTGGGTCCAACAAGTCAAGAATGAATAAGGCGGGTAGTAAATCTTGAAGAGCAATGTGAAGGTTAAAAGCTCAGGAATTAAAGAGCAGTGAAAGAATGAACCAGAAATACAGCTGCTGAAGGAAATATTTCATGCAATGTTGATCATCTCATCCCCATATGCTTGTAATAATTTTGACAAGCATTTCATTCTATCCGTTGTTATTAAGAAAATTATTCCTTTAAGGGCAAAACCTAACTACATTTTTCAGGTCAACTTGATTCTGGGAATCAGTCTCACTTGCCTGTGGTTTTTGTTATCGGGCCAAACTTAATCCCTGGTGTATTTCTCTTGACTCGGTGGAGTTATGTTGAGTATCAGCTTGGCCTAAGGGCCCTTAGTTATATTGCCAATGGGTTTTTTTAAAGGGATATTTCCCTATTTTGAATGCAGTGATTCCGGGCAGCGATTTTCATTTTGCAATCTGGAAGGACTCCTGCATATCTTAACGAAGTTTTAGTTACTCTGATCCTGAAGAAACCTTCTTTGGCAACAGATGAGTTGTCTCGTGCTGGTCCGGCTGCAGGCAGGTGTGTGCATGTGCTCGGGCTGGTCTGTGGATGGCAGCCTGGAGAGCCAGCTGCCAGGTGCCTTCCCCTGAAGAAAGAGCCTGGGAAGAACCACAGGAAGGGACATGAAATACACAACAGCCCCACAAAAGCAGCATGAATACTGTTCACAGTGTTTCTGATTGACAGAGGAGCATCTTATCTTCCCCCGAAACCTCTGCACCCAACCCTCCAGGGGGGTGGGGGTGTGTGTGTGTGTGTGTGTGTGTGTTGGGAGAGGAGCCAGGATTCTGATTAGAGGGATTATTTAGATTCCACTACCATGGGGAGCAGCTCCTGGTACACATCCTTTGCTTGGAGGAAGACAAAGGGAAGACCCAAAATAAGAAGGATAGGCCTTTCAGCATCCTCCACCCTGGACATGAGAGGCTGAGACATGTCACACGGGAGGGCAGGTGAGTGCGCACCCAGTGTCTCTGTACAGACTGCTGCTCCCTGAGAGTCATGAATCGGTGCAGGGGAGGCTGTCACAAGGGAGCTTCTCATCTCATGATGTCCTGGAGAAAAGGACAGATCTGCAAACTGATGGGTGCAGGACAGTATCACACCTGCTGGGATGGTTTAGTGGCACTCCCCCTGTCCTGAATGTCCCAAATGTTGCCTGTTTCATCTTGCTTTGACAGCCAGGTTACACCCTAAGTGCTCCAAACCACTGAGAAAAAATAAAAAAAAAATAAATCTTTTTTGATCTTGCTTCATGCAAGATGTGAAACCTACTAACTAATGAACCTGAGTGTAACTAGCCTCCGGTTATTTGCTTAAAACTGAGCAACACGCGAGGCTGATACTGCAGTTCTCAAGACAGATTTGTCCCTGGGACAAAAGAGACCTGAAAGAGACCTGAGAGAGCCTAGAGCTAGGTTCAAACAAGCTGGGAAGCATTTTGCAAAACAGCAGCGTGGAATGCAGGGTACATGATGTACTTGTGAGCTTCTAAACTGAAAAATCTTCCTGTAGGGACTGATGAAGGGCATGTCACTGAAAAGCCAAGTTTACCTTGCTTTGCAGAGGACCCACGTTCTTAGTATGACTGTGTCTGGTCAGAAGAGACAGAAGACTTTTTAATCTTGATGACTGGATATGACAGGGCAAGCCAAAGTCTGAGCTCTAGGGCTGCTGTGGGGTGCTCCAGCACAAAAGCGTGCATCAGGGGATGGCAGGGTTTGAGGGAGCAGGGCTCAGGGGTGAGCTGCTTCTGTCCTTCTGCAGCTGCTGTCAGCTTTGCACAGCTGTGCTGGGATCCAGCAGCCTGTAAAGCATAAAGCTACTTGAATTGGGTTTGGATCTACACAGCATCACAAAATGGATTTAATTACCATGAGAGAAGAGAGCTGATGTGATTTCTCTACAGTACAGCCCTTGTGCAGAAATGGTTGTTGATCCAATCATCATCTCTGGAGATCTCAGCTCTCCCCCATCCTGCCATCTCCATATGCCTTCCTTGAAGACCATCTGCCTCAGCACATAGCAAACTAAAGGCAAACGACACAGTCACCAACCTCCACTTGTTGCTCCGTCTCCATCTCAAGGAGACCAACTCTGAGGGTGGTTCTCCAAAGGAACCTTAGGGTTTTCCTTGGGAAATTCCTTTTCCTTGGGAAAACCTGGAAGGCTTGGGATCTGTGTCATCTAAAGCAGGAACTGGCTGACTCAGAGAGCAAAAATGATTTGCTGTGGTGTCTGGAGACCTCTGAACAGCTGCAAAATCCCAGTACTGAGATCTCAGTAAGGTTGCAGTTGTGATTGGCTGGGCACATTGCCAAGGTGGAAGATTCCAGGATCTGCAGCCTTCTGGGAACACCTAGCAGCCAACACAAGCTTTGTAAAGACACCTGAATATACTTACTTAAAGCTCATCAGCTTAACATTAATAACTGGGAGGGAAAGGGTTTGGAGCCACTGCAGTGCAGCCTGCGAGGTGGAGCAGAAAAGCAAAATGGAGGAGAGAAATGAGTCAACCTAGAGAAAATCAGCCATGCCTTTTAAAAAGCATGACTGGAAGCATGCTCTCTCCCCACAGACTGGCTTGTTTTTACAGGATCATACAGACATACACAGAGCAAAAGTAAAAATAGCTAAGGGGATGATCATTGCAAACTGCACCAAATAACAATTCAATAATACGATTTTAATTAAGAAATCCATTGCACCAAATAAATTCAATATTTGGCACAACAGCAGTGTCCAATAGCCATAAATAAAGCAATTTGCTAATGACTGCACATTCCATCTCATTTTCCTTGATGTTTTCCATGGCGTCATTCCTCTGAACCACAGGTTTTCTTTTAATCTCATCTCAATCTACATCACTATTAGGTGCTGTGCTTCTTCCTTGACAGCACCATATTTGAATGGCCACTAACCAAAGCCAGGGAAGGTGAGGCTGGAACACAACCTTGTCTCCTCCAGGCTGAGCCCCAAGAAGGCTGCTGGTCACGCCCCGACTGCACGAGTCACTCACACATAATCAGCTGTGGCTAATTCAGAGCCAGAACCACCCCCGTGGCCCCTAACAGATTCTGCACATGGGATTCAGTTGGCTCCACAGGTTTGACGTGTCATGACAGAGACATTTCTTCTTCACACAGCTCATTTTGTCCTGAGCTAATGAGAGATTAACTAACCCATAGCAGCAAATCAGCTGCTGCTGGTCTAGGGAGGGCATCTCAGGTTCTCCCCTTAACGAGCTTCACATTTGGCTTTTCTTAGCTGAAGGAGAGTTCATCAGCACAAACATCCTGCCAGTGACACGGTCCTTATCTGACAGATGGAGCCCAAGGAGAACTGTTTGCAATGACCTAATGTTGTTTGCTGCTTACCTGGCAAGACACCAGTGAGCTGCTTCTCCCATGCCCCGAGAAGTCACTAAACAGATGCTCATGGCTCCCAAACAAAAAAGTCTTCACTCTTCTTAAACAAAGTCAGGGTTTACAACAGATCAAAAGCACTTTGGAGCCACTTTGTATCTTCTGCTGCATGCTGGCTCTTTGTGGGACCCTGTTTCTGCACGGAGTTGTCCCCTCTGTGCTGCTCTCAGAGCCCACAGGAAGGCGAGGACTCAATGGCATTTAGTGTGTCCTGTCGGGAGACGATTAACCCTTTTGTCACCACTAAACCACAATGGGAACATCTTCCTCTTTTTCTCAGTCATTAAGTTTTTTGCATACTGGAATTATATGCATTAAACAAGGAAGTTTTCCAGTAGGTGCACATCCTTGAGTCTTTCAGTAGAAAGCAATTTGAGTGTCCATAATCACAGAGTATCTGACAAACCACAAAAGAAGCCTTCTTAATTTTAACTTCTTTTGGCCTAAGATGGGTAGGACCTGAAGTCGGGGTTTGACAAGCTCAGAATTATTTTGCCATTACCATAAAATCCCATTCTAGGGGAGCTTTGCCATTTGGTGTTGCTGCATCTGCTTCATTCCTCTTCAGGTTTCCACCTCAAAATTCTTCTTATTCAGTCTTCTTTTCTTATGCAACTTTATAGGCTGTGGTAGATGGAGATAAGGAGGCCAAGTCCTGAAATGATCTGTCTGTTCTATTTTGCAATCTCAGTGACAGCAAATATTAATGTACATGTGTTCACTGCCCAACTCGTCTGACCACTCTGCATGGACATTTTGGTGACAAGCAAAAGCCTTCCACACAGTGGCTGATTCTCCAAACACCACAGAAATATGGTTAATATTGTTGTGATCTCCCAGAAATGCTTTTCTTTTGCACTTCTCCTGCTTTTTTTTTGCGCATCGATGTCCAGCATTTCTCTTGTGCCAGGCTCTTCCTGGACTGTGCATGTGTTACACAACTGTGCCCTTCAGACTGAGGCAAGGATTAAAGGTGTCCAAATTATTAGGAAATCATAGCAGTGAAAGGTCAGGGATCTTTCTATTTTCTCTCAGCTTGGTAGGGGTTGCTAAGAAATCACAAATGCACTTTGAAAGCGAGGGGCAGCGAGGCGCAGCTTTCCGAGCACTCCTTGGCATTCATGTCTGTGAGTGAACTATTTACAGGTATGGCAAAGTGTTACTAATCTCTGAGCTATTTAGAAAGGAAGTACCTCTAGGATCTCCTCATTTTTCTTCCCTGTTTCTCAAACACCACTGAGTCACGCTGAATCTCCTCCCCTCCTGAAAAACTGCTTTGCAGAGCTCCCTGAAGAAAGAAAAATGTCCCTGGACAGTGAAACAAACAATCCCAAAGAGGGTTGATCATGACCTAGTAACTGGGTAAAAAATCCTGGAGACCCTGGAAAGGAGAGGTCAGTCCAGAGCCTGCCTGAGGGCTCAGCTGCTCTCGAGCCCCAGGGAGGAACTCTCTTATCAGGGCTTGGAGCCCAGCTGGACACAATCTGGACCTGACCCTTCCCAAAGTTCACGTCTGTTTGGATGGAGGGTTCTGATTCAGACAAATCTCTGCTTTCAGACAGCCTCTTGGAAGGAGGGGCTGCCAGTTGGCTTTGCAAGGCTTTGCTGGATGTCCACTTATGTCTGAACTTTGCCTGTTTCCTTCCCCTCCTCTCCAGTGTGCCTGTCTGTATCTGGCTGCTCTTTCAAACTTAGCCCCAGATGTATTACATTGCAGCTTGGTTCCCTGGATGCTGTTGCAAATGGCAAGAAATTCTGAACAGAATTCCCACAGAAAGCCACGCTGAAGAAAGAACTGAGAAAAAGGGAAACCTCACTCTTGCTATTTAATTTTTTCTGTGCCTATACTTCTTGTGTTGCTAGAGTTTCAGAGAAGAAGGAAGCGTGTACAAAGGCTGCCTTGAACAACAGGGGGATGCTGGCTCAGGCAGTGAAGAGTGAAAAGAAGAAGTAGGCACTGTGGGAGAACTGGTAAAGATGAGGTGGGTGAAAGAGTTGCTTCAACACCTGGTCTGTGAGCAGTGGGGACTGGACAGCCATTGAAACAGTGGGGCTAGGCAGTACTTGAAGAACAAACATGGAATAAAAAGACTTTGTGAAGAAAAGAAAAGACTAGGGATTTTCTTCACAGTAGGATAATTCTGAAGGGCAAACACCAAGGGACAGTGTCCCTGCTCCCAAACAGAACCTAACAAATAGCAAAGGAAGAAAGCCAGGGTCCCTGAGTTCTGATTTTAGTGTGGCACTAACTTCTCTACCAGAGCACCTACTAATTGCAGGTGCTACGGGCAGCTTTCAACAGCGAATGTAAAAACACGGAGCGGGGTCCTCAGGAATAAGCAAGTCAGGCTTGACTCAAGGGCATATAAGAGCATTTGGTGCCTCATATCTCTGGCCAGCTTCTGACCATCTGAAAAATGCAGCTTGTCTCACCTGCCGCAGACGGTGCTGGGAGGTTAATAATGGCATTTCACATCTGAAGCCCTGTGACAGAAAGCTGCCACGTAACACCACGCTTTATTCTACCCTAAAGCCAAAGTCTCCTCCACCCAAATAAATATGTATTTGTGTTGCCTGCCTCCCATTTTTAATCTACTAATGATTCTTACCAAAAAAAATAATAAATAAAAATCTCTGGCCGTACAAGTGTGCCAAGAGCTTGGCTAATCAGCAGGATTCTAGTCTGTCACTACCGATTTTGGCAGCCTTGTGTCTAGAAAATGAGGCAACCCCATTCCTGGGAACCAGTGCGATGGAAAGCGCTTCCAGCTGATTCGGATTGTTTATTCTAGGTGAAAGTTTGCAACATTTCCATTTGGTTTCACCACTGTGAGCTTTGCCAGGACTTTTTCCTAGGCAAATTAATGTTTTCTCATTTCTCTGCTTGATCTCCTATTTACAGGCTTGGTTGTTCCATTGCTTTTGTTACTCTGGAAGGTGTTTACTTGGTCAAGAATGGGTTTCATCTTGCGAGACGTGAAACACTTTTGTCTCCTGCTGACTTTAGTTAGGCTGAAGGCTAGCATGAGCAAAGGATCTGTAGTCTTGAAGAAGGATAAATTATGCCAGAAGAAAAGCCAGAACCTGGGCAGGAATGCATTAAGCATTATTATTACATTTCTATGCAAGTATTTAACCTGCTAGTGCTTTCACGGAACAAGGAAATGCACGGAAAATACTCCTTTCATGGTTCTACAGTGCAGATTAGCCTGGCATGGGCTGTTAGCCAGTACCTGCAGCCTTGCAGAGCTTTGGCCTAAAGAAATAAGGTCAGTCCAGCCAACTGTATACAGAGATTTCTCTCTCAGCTTGAGCGAGGCCTGCACAGGGGCTGAAAGTGTACTTCCAGGAACATTTTGGTCTGTTTTCAGCCTAAAACAACTGTTTCCTCATTCTCTTTGTTCCTCTCTGTCATTTCTTCTTTCTGCAGCACTATAACCAAGTTCCACTTTGAAATGAATCACTGTTCTAATGCTAATTAAATTAAGGAACTGACCATTCTGGTAAGACTCATGCTGACTAATTGCAGGTGTTGGTTAAATTTCCCCAATAAAACTTCTACAAAATCAAGACATTCCTAGCTGCCATTCAAATTCTGGGTATCTGAGGAGTTTAGAAGATCCACTTAGAGTGATATTCTAAAGGGAAATCTCTCATAAAAATGTTCTAATCCATTGCAGCCTGTCTGAGAATTTGACCTTTTATTTCCAAATTCAGCAGGGTCTTTTGCTGGCCAGATCAATGCCAGATCTTCTGACAAGTTCACAGGCTGACCCATGGTTTACAATATTTGTGTCTGTTAGAGAGAACTGGCCCTGACATTGCAATGAACAATTCTTTCACATGGTCAGATTAGGATCTGTGCCCTCTATTAATGAATCATGGTCAGGATATAGATGCTGAAGCTGGGGCACTTCAATCAGACAACATGTTATCCCTAATAATCCAAGTGTCATCGAAAACTCAAATATCATCTGATCCCTGTGACACTAATCATGACCCAGAAAGTTCTTCACTTTCCTTTTCCCTGTTGTGCTCGCAGGGAAAATAATGGACTCAGAAATATCCCTTCTCTAACNAAGGCAGTCTTGTGGCAAATCACGGTGTGAACCTCCAGAGACAGTTTATGTGAAGGCCTCATTTGATGGCACATGTCCTGTGGCAGCTGGGTGAAAACTGTGTTCCCCACCTGTGCCATGGAAGCAGTAATCTCTTCATATTATGCTATTGCTTGCCTCACATTGTAGAGAGGACTTTGAGGAAACTCTGCCACTTCCTGAAAGTTTTCACAAAGTGTGTCATGGGAAGGCTTCACTCTCCAGGTCCTGCCGTTTAATAATAAACCTGCTGTTTATTTTGTGGAGCTCATTTCCTAGACAGAGTAGCAAGAAGATGGCATAAATACCTGTGTGCTGCACTCACCTTTCCTGTGGTACCCTGCGTCCCAGGCACCTGGCAAAGGCAGCCCAGCACTGTCAGCCCCACTGAGGCTGGGGAATCTGCATCACTGCTCATACTGCAGTGAGACAGGCACATCCAGGCACTCTTGGCTTTCTAGCACCTGTGCCTCAACCACAAGGCCAAATTAGTACTGAAGGGACCTGTATTTTACTGTCCCCTTCTTCTGCATTAATTAAAACACATCACTGCACACTTAAGCAATTTAAATGTTTTGGAACGAGTCTCAGGACGACCAAGGGCATTCAAAGTGAAGGGAAGGCTGGCAGCTTGCCCTCAGCTTGCTGGCTTGCCTGTCTATCACAGGCACACGTCATGCATTACAAAACTCTGAGATCTCTGCAGGTCCAATGACAATAATACAGTTTAGGGGAAAGGCTGAAGTCAGAAATCCCTGGTCTTCCTGGGGCTACATCACATGGACTTGCTGACAGCATCTCTGCTGATCTTTTTTCAGTTTACACATTTTTCATTACACCTCTCTTCTATAAAAAGCTGGCGGGAACTTCTACTGCAAGAGATAACCCCAGCACAAGGTTGTCTGATGGAAAGCCCTACTAGACCTGAGTTCAGGGTATGTACCTTGCTCTTGAGGACTTTTGGGGAGATATTCAAGGCAAAAAAGAGGAAAGTCATAGCACCTCAAACAAAATCCAAGGCTGGCAAAGCCTGTGTTTTGTCCTGAAGGTGATACGGAAGTTCAGGGTACATGTGAACCTTTCTCCAAAGGTCTGTTTGTCTTTCTGTCACCTATCGGTCAACGGTGGGAGGAGGCACCTCAGGTGACCTCCAGAGCAGCTTGTGCACTGTGGACTCCAGGCAGCAGACAGCTGACTACAGTCTAGGATGGAAATGAAGGACTAATTTGCCCAGGGACATTCCCTTTTGTATTTTAAAGTAATGCAAAGTGTCTTTTCACTTTCAGCTCTGGATTTGAGGCCTAAGATGAAGAGTCACTGCCATTAGATCCACATCATCACAATTGTAACATCAAAACAAGTGTTGTATTAAAAATAAACACAGCAGGCATTCACTGACTTGATTAAAATGTATACATATGGGTGAGGTCACTTTAATAAATGCCTTATGCAGAGACATCTGCATTTCTTCCCATGGCCCTAGGCTTGGTGAAGGAGCACTGTACATCCACAAATACCTGCTCTTGTGCAGTTGCATCAGCCTAAGCTCTCTGGCTGTTCAGAACATCTACCACAACTGTACTTATCACATCCCTGTGCATTGACCTCCCCTAAACACTCACAAAGGCTACAAATCACACAGCCACGGTTTACCACATTAGCTAGACATCTCTGATCTCTGTCAGGCCACCATGTCAAGGTCTTCCATCTCCTCTATGAATCTTTCGAAGACACATTCTGATGCTGTTTGGAAATAACTCACTGAAAATACTTCAGTTGTCCTGTCTGTGTGCCTGAAAAAGGCTCCAGGAGTCGAGGGAAAGTCATCTGGACTTTCCAGAATGACACGAAAAACTGCAAAGCCAATAGTGTCCATATTCACATTGATGAAAATCTTCTGTATGTTGCTGGAAAAAAAAAAATCCTGGACTGAAAGCCCTGGCTTTATGTACCTTCCTAGGTGACCCTGTGCTGAAGATTCTGCACCTCCCACTATGAACTGCCAAGCCTCTACAGCTCAGATGAAACAGCACCTTCTGCAGCAAGCCCCTAGAGCTGGCAGTAAAGCTGGCACCACAATGGCTTTCCTACATTTTGGGTACCTCCTCACAAGCACCAGTTACCCCAGGCTGCAGCTCCCAATGCAGGAGACTAAGGCTATGATCCAGAGATAGCCCTGCTCTGGGAAAGGATGTAAGAGGGATGTCCCTGACTGACTTTAGTCTCTTGGTCATACTGCTGTAGATATCCCACCTGCAGAGTCCCCACCTGACTCTGGAGCAACCCTGGGCTATCCCAGCCTTCACTATGAGGATACCAATGCTTCCCAGTACTGCAGCAAGGGATGCAGCTGAGGGGGGTTTGTTCTCTTGCCAAAGTGCCTGCTACAACCTCAAAAAATTACTTTTGTGCTACTCATTCTTACTGATGGCTCTTATATTGCTGCCCAGAGGAAGCTTCAGCCTGCTCCTTCTTCCTTTCAGGCAGAAACAACCACTACCTGCCACCAAAGAAAATCTCACCTTCCTGGAGAGGGAGGAGAGAGGGTTGCCTTTAATATAATTTAGAGTGCAGTGGAGCTGTTTGCTCACTTTATTTTCTTCCTGATGCCTTAGAGCTGGTTGGAAATGTCTATGCTTGTGGTACTTCTGAATATGTTCAGCAACGCTCAGGCAAACAAAGCTGCCAGTGGCTTTTGCAAAACTCTGAAGCACGGGAGCCACAAGCATGGTGTGAAGGGACAAGAGGACCTGTGTGTCACTGTCCTGGGGTGACTTTATGATGCTGGTAACTCTCAGGGAGTGTGCTTGCAGAAGGTGTCACAGAAGTCCCAAACTGCAGTACAGGAGTTACATGCCTGCCCTGAGTGCTGAGGGAACACTTCTGAGCATGATTTGTGCTGTAATGATGGTGATGGTCCAGGTTGAGAGGATCACAGCTGGGGACCCAGGGCAGCCTCCACCAGCGATGTGCTATGTGGGGACACCTAATGTGTGCACAGGCAGAAAGCTCAGGGGCACCCAGGGCTCATCAAGGGGCCTTGGGACAAAGCCAGGGGTGCAGCATGGGTGCTGGGAAGTGGGGCACAGCATCCCCAGCTCTGCCAGCAGCACTCTGCTTCCCACCCAGCTGCGGGACATAGGTGACAACCAACAGTCTGGGCCAGATCCTGGCCTGATTTCTCTCTTCTGATTCCCACAGTGCTTGCACCAATAGATCTTGCCCTAAAAAGTTTTGCCAAATTCTATTTGCATGCTAGTCCTCCAGATTCAGGCTCACCTTCTCTGCAGGATACACCTTCTTGGAGGCTTTTTACTGGTCTCTGCTATGGGATGAGCAATAAATTAGCCTGGGAACAGCTTGTTTTGCTGTTCCTGTATATTTCCAACCTCAGTTCCATTTTAATATATGATAATATAGACAGTACTGTCCCCAGCCAGGATCCAGAAGGAGTGAGATGATTAAAAATAATTCATCATACACTGAATTAAACAACTGAAAGCCTCAGGAATGGTCCCATTTGAGTTTGGTACAAATCACGGGTGACAATCTGGGTCAGTTTTTATTGGACCTGCACCTTTTTGCCAGCCCTAAATCTGCCAGCCATCACATAGGCTTAATAAGAAGGGACAATAAAGAGGCAAAAAAGGTCAAGCTCTATTCGAGAAGGAGATGGAAGGAGCAGGGCCGACAGGGCAGGGGAAGGTGGCATGTCCTGGCAAACATGCAGGAGGTGATATTTCCTCAGGAGAGGGACAGACAGCAATGCCCTGGGTTCTTTGGAAAGCAAACAGGCTGCACCTGGAGCCCATTCTGCTGTTTGCTGAGACTCGGCAGCCTGGACCACTTGTGGTTTCCTCTCTGAGTCTTGCCTCTGCCCACAGTGACATACAGAAACTGAGGGAGTGAAGGTGAGCCATGCCTGGCACTTTCTGACCAGCTGAGGCTCTGGGGGCACAGGGCTGTTTTGCCCACTCTTCCGCTGGGAAAGTGGCAGCAGGTTCCCCTTCCAGCCACCTCTGCTGAGTCACAAAACCCTCTGTGCATGCCATCCCCAGTGTCAGGAGGTCTGTGTGCTGCATTGCCCTACCTTGGATTGAACCACCCCACTTCCCCCTCCCGGAAATAACACGAGAAAGAGTGAGAATGACTCATCTGTGCATATGAAGACATGTATATGCACACACACAAAGATATCTTATATGTTGAGAGCCTGGGGCAAAAATTTTACTCAGCTTTTGAGCTCCCTGGTTCACACAGTTCTGTGAGATTTAGTGGAAAAAAAAACCAACAAAACAAAATAAAAAAAAAAAACCAAAAAAAAACAAGAAAAACCAAAAAAACTCCAGCAAAACAGTAAAAAAAAAACCCAACAACAAAAAAACCCAAACCAACAAAAACCAAAAAACAGAACCAAGCCAAAACAGTAAAGAATTAGGAAAATTCAAAAGCAAATCCTGTTACCAATGTCTCTAATTTGGAAGGAGGCCTTCCTCCTAGTGTCTGTGCACACATTTTGGTCTGCATGGTCTCATTTAGTGAGTGGTGGGCTGGCTTGCTCTGCTTCAATACTGCTATCTGAATCCCAATACTGCTATCTGTCTAGGAATTGGATAGATGGTTTCTTTCCCTGTCCTTGTAAACAGCTCCTTTGACATGGTTCTTGGCCAGTGATGCTGATAATGGACACCACACACAGGCCTGGGCCTCAGTTTGAGGTTGAGTGAAGACAATCAGGTGACATTTGCCCAGATCCTTCCTGAATTCAACTTTATAAACTCTTCTTCCTCCATAAAAGTCCCTGGAATGGCGCAACATCCCAACAAAGGTTTGTGAAGCTCTGCAGTTGTGTCTGGTGTTTCCTGGTCCCATTTTCCAGTGGGTTGCATGGAATTCAGTGTGGCACCCCAGACACGGAGGCCTAGAATCACAGAACCAGTCAGGTTGGCAAAGGCCTGTGTCTAAGATCAAACCCAACCGTAAACCCAGCACTGCCAAGCCCACTGCTAAACCACACTCCTAAGTGCCAAAACTGCACATCTTATAAATACCTTTTCAGCTCCCTGTGCCAGCCATGGCAATCACATCTGAAGCTGCAGATCCCCATCACAGCTGAGGCTGTATGCAATTCCCACTTGTAAGCAGTGGAAGGCAACAGAGCTGAGCACTTGGCCACCAAAGCACAATAGTCAACATCAGTATTCTTTGGTGGGGAGTTCAGGTCTGCAGTCAGCCCTCCTCTCTGCTTTGGCAAGTGGGATTGTTACTTCTGCAGGCCTCCCTCAATCAGCAGAGCCAAACGTGACAATATGATGGGTTTTGAGAAAAGGGAAACCTTTTAATTATCCTGCCAGAAAGGGTGAGCTGCTGTATGGGTCTTGCTGCCCAGGGGTTTTGCAGCAGGAAAGAGAAATCTGTCATTCACCACAGTGTTGTTGTGATGGGCTATGACAAACATCCTGAGGCAGCTGTGTCTGGTCACGGAGTCATCAGATGGCATAGCCTAGGAAGAGCAGCTGCTCCTTTTTTGGGTTCAGAGACCCTTCTTCACAGCAGCCCCTTCAGTGACCATTCATGCCCTGGCAGTGTGACATGATGCATTTCATCAGCTATTGGGAGGATGTTAAGCTCAGTGACACCCATTCCAGCCAACAAATGCTGTTGAATAAAGAGCACATAATCACAGACATCAGCTGCAGAGGATTAAGGTTGCTTTCCTCCTCCAGTGTATTTTACCCATTTTGCTACACTGCATCCTCAGCCTTCCCTCCTCAGGACTGCTCGTGCTGGTTCTCTCACGGAGAGTGGAGTGTGTGAATGGTACAACTGCAGAGGAAGGAAGTGGTGTTGCTGATTCAATAGAGTGTGCTTTTCCTTCTGAGTCAGTACAGAACAACTGTCTCACTGTGCTCAGAACATATTAGAACAAGAAGTCTGCCTCTGGTGTGTGTGGGCTTGTGTTTTAATCTCTCTGACCCAGAACATGGAAAGGTTGCACAGAAGGGATTTTAATTATCTTGAAGGTTACTAAAGTCCAATTAAAAGTGTGGAGTCACAACAGCAGGCCACCCATCCACTGTATCACTCGGTGGGCCAAATGCTGTGATATATCCAAAAATCACAGGGCATTAACCTGCTTCTAGAAAACAGAATGTGTCAAGAAGCAGTACTGTTAAAGGATGTGACATTTTTGAATCACACAAGATCCTGCCTAGAACTGCAGTTGGGCTTCATGAAGACAGCAGGTCAGAGACAGTTGGGAGGATGGAGGGAAAATGTGAAGGACAAGCATATAAAGTTATAGAGTTAAATTTCCAGAATTTTCTGCAGTAAGTAGATCAGAGGTAGGAAGCTTGCAAGAAAATCTGAGGTTTTCTGGACCACTCAAGACAGATACTGAAGAAATGGAAATTACAAGCTACTAAATTATGAGTTCAACTCAGACTTCATCCCTCAGGCTATCAGGGTGATATATGGTTCTAACAAAAAGAGATGATTTGCTGGTACAATGAAAACTAAAAGAAGTTGGAAACCGCTCTAGGTTGGAAGAAAAAGCCACAGCAACCATACTACCTGTGCAGAGGATCCAGTGGGAGCTTTAGAGTGAAGGAGCCAAGAATTGCAGGGATGCATTGAAATCAGTTCCTGTGTCATGGGTTGGAAAACAGCAAATATTTTGATTAATATTTTTTGCTTACAATATTATTTAAAACATGAAACAGCTTCAAATTCAAAGTTTCATGCACATTTCTCACAGGCCCAGGCTGGAGGAAATGCGGGTAGTGTCTTCTTTCATCATACTTTCTATTAAGCTCATTTCACCTCAAAGGTCTGGGTGAGTCTGAGCCCTAAACCAAAAGCAAAACTCAAGCAGGCATAAAGGTAAGGCAATGGAAAGTGATTGCCTGAGCCATTGTGAACTGAAACTGCCATGTTATGCACAGTGCAGGTGTCAGGAATATATTGAACTTATATTGCAGCATCCTGGAGCAGCAAAGGACTCTGGCTTCCAGCAATGAAGTTCTCATGAGCAGAACAGGCTTCTCCATAAACTGGTAAAAGCTGGCCATGCACTTCAAGTGATGGTCAGGGAACCTGACCCCAGCTGCTGGATGACCACCAGGGATGTCAGTGCCCTGTATGTGCAACAGTGAGGGGTATTTAATTCTTTCCAGCAGCCTGCCCTTCATGTTATTGCAGTATTTTTCAATTGGGCAACAAAAAATCTGCCATGTATTGGCTTTATTTTTCTTATTCCGGGGCAGTGGGCAAGACAGAATCAGGATTTTCTTGGGACAGACTTCAGTTCAGCACCCAGTTCTTGATTTCAGGGTAGGGGTCATGGGCTGAAGGATTCCACTGCCATGGACTGGCTGCCTAGTACTCTCTCTTGAGTACATCTCTAACTTTTATTGTAGAGAGTTCTTTTGTGCTAGGGAAAAGAAATTACCAATCTGAGTTTCATGCTGCTTTAAAATAGTCTAGGCCAAGGTTGTCTCAAAAAGTGTCTCAAGGATACATCTGCAAGCTTCAAACCTGATTTAATAGCTTGCTGTCTTTCTGTAAAGTGCTTTTGGTGCTCTGCAGGAACAATGTGGTGCGTGGAATTAAGTACAACTCTTTGACAAATATAAATTAAGCTTCAGATGAAATGCGCTGCTCCCAAGGCTTTCTTAAAATGAAGCAAGGTGGTCCTAGATTTGAAAAGCATTATATTTATACTCTTACCTTCCCATTCCTTACTCCCCACCAAACTCTGCTCACTTGTTCTGCTCTTGAATAACATTTAGAAGCACCAGCCTATGTGTGTGCACAGACACACAAACACAGAGGCAAAGCCTTCAGGAAAGTCGTTCTATTGCAGCACTTCGTATGGTTTCATGATATGAATGCGCTGCTCTGTGTGCTGCTGCCCACAGGCTGTGGCAGGAGCCCTGCAGGTCTGGGATGCAGCCTGGTCAAAAGTCATACTGAAATAGGTGAAATTACAAAAAGAGAAAGCTGACCACAGCTGCTCTTCTGTGCTGCTGAAAGCCATCATCTGGGCAGGCTCTGCAGCTGCCCGAAACCTTGTCTTCACAGAGAGGCCAGTGGTGCCCCAGGTGAGGTGTATTTCAACTCAAAATATGATGGCAATCCTTTCACTTGTTAAAAAAGCCAATGCACTGAAAGCAGCATAAACACACCCCAGATAACAGGTCTTTTCTGGAGGCTGGTTGAATAAATCCATGGATGTGAGGGAATGATTGGCCCCACCGGGTAGGAAGCTCTCCTTCTTCAGAGAGCAGCAACAATGAAACACAGGGGCTGTGCAAGGCTTTGCTGTGGAAAAGGAAAGGAGGAAGGAAGGGAGGAAGGAAGNAGGAGAGGTGGCTCTGTAGCCTCCCTGCCCAAATGATACCATACCAGACAGCAAATATGCTTTTACCTACAGGACCAGCTTTGCCATCCAAAAATCCAGCGCAGGAAGCTGGGCAGACAGGTAGATGCAGAACTTCCCAGTGGGTGGAGGTCTAAGACCAAGCCCGGGACTGGAGTAAGATGAGCATATTGGGAGTGAGGGAACTATCCAGCAGGACACAATGGAGGAATTGTCCAAGGACGAGGATGGAAGAAGATAAACTGTTCTGGCAGTCAGACAAGCACCCTGCTTCCAGCAACTTCTGGTGAAAGCACTTCAGGGCTCCAAAGGGCCCCCCAGCAGTTGCTTCTGTCAGTGTCCCAGGTTCAGCAGATCTCTGGAATGCATTTCTCACCCACATTCAAGAGAGTTTGGCCTGTATAGTCTAGCAAAACTAAGGAGGAGAGGGCATAGCTTTGTTGTCTGTAAATATACCAGAGGCTGGGGTAGGAGAAGACCTATTCAAGCTAAAAGATTCTGTTGGCATGAAAACAAATGAGGGACCAGTTGCTGTATGAGGATATTTGGGATAAAAATTAGGAGATTTCTAGCTGGCAAGGAGGTTGACAATAGCTGCCTGCAAAGAGAGGGGCCTCTGGGGAATGGCAGTATTTTGAGGATGAAGCTAGAGTAATTTTTGGAGGGGGTTATAAAATATTGGATAAGCAGGGGACTGAGGAGTCCTTTGTAGCTGGAATAGGGGCAGAGAAAATGGCACAAGAAATAGAAAAGAGAGAACTGGAACTGAGGTCTGTGGAGGAGGCTCACAGAGAGCAGAGAAGAAAGCATTTCCAGATGAGCAATAGATAAGCCTCACTGAAAAGGACAGAAGAAGCCAAGAGCTTTTGGAAGTATAGGTGAAACATCTCTCACCTTGTCAACAATGTCTGGGCAATTGTCTCTCCAGTGAAGTGGTCTGTATTTATCCATGCACCACCTGCCTGGAAGGCAGTGCTGGCTTGTAAGCAGATAAAATAAAAACCACAGCATCCAAGGCTTCCAATTAATGCCGTTTGGAACATCAGAGATGTTTTTTTCTAGGTGAATCCAAAGGACTTCCATCAACTCTGAAACAGAGAAGAAAGATTAAGGAAAATCAGTCTGCAAAACAATATCTGATGGCTTTCAGCTAGGACTTGCCTATCGGTACCCTTCTAGTCACAAGCATAAAATCCTCTGCTGAGCAGAAAAGCATGGGTCATGAAGAGCTCTGTGCAAGTGGGAGAAGGGAGTTTTTCCAGTGGGTGATATGCATCCCTCCATACCCAGCCTTGTCATCACATCTGAGCCATGGCCTTGGAATAGGAAACACAGGAAACACACCATGTCTAGGAGAAGGGTCCTGGATGGCAATACTTCTTCTATGTCTCAATGGAATCATCTCCTTTATGGCAAAAAGAAAGTCCTCTTTGGAAAGATTTTTGAGGGGAAACCACAGCATTTTAGAAACCAGAATCTGCCTAGGAAGGAGAAGGGTTTCAATGTGCCACCCCAGAAGAAGTCCCCCAGCTGGTAGGTGTAAGATACATTGATGTATTTTTCCATGTCTGCATTCTTTAAAACACAGATCTGGGGCCAGGATACACTGGGGGTGGGAGACTATGCAGCTAAACAGCCTCACTTATTTCTGGGGAGAGAGCAGTGTGCCTAGAGGTATTAATCTGGGGGTGGGAGGGAAAGCGAAAGCTGGGAAACCCAGGCCTGTATCTGTATCCATGTTTCCACATATGCATATATAAAAATACGTATACACACACAGGGAAAACAAACCAAAACAAAACAGAACAGTCCATTGCACACGGTCCTGCCCCGGGAGAGGGCGAGAGAACAAACAAGTGGCAGATGTGAACCGTGTCACCGCGCCTAGCGCCGCGGGAAGATCGCACCCCGCGGTGACGAGGTGGGGTCAGAAGCCACCAGAGCAGGAAGCAGCAGGAGACCCCCGAGGCAGGAGAAGACCACAAAGCAGAGAGGTCCTGGAGGCGCAGGCACACAAGCCACTCTCCTCCCTTGGCATTACCCCAAGGTGAGGAAGCGCCCGGTGCCAAGGTGGACTCTGAGCGATGGCCCTGAGCCCCTCCATTGAGGAACGGATGGGACAGAAGGAGGGCTGCAGGGTGACTTTCTCACAGCTGCAGCAAAGGCCAGAGCCAACCTGCAGCCTTGAGCTTTGTGCCAATCCCAGTGCCAGGAAGTGGGAGCTCCTGCACTGCCTGCAAAGAACAGAAATGAGAGAAAGAGAGACATCTTCCAGCCAGTTTAATCAAAGATAATGAAGAGATCAGTTTCTCAGTTAGATATATCTATTTCTATTTTCCAAAAGAGCATAAAGGGCCTTGGAGAAGAAACAGGAACATGGGCCCTCTGTCCCTGGCTTATCCTTTAGTGGTGTTCTGTGTTTCCTTGTCCATCCTGGGGCAGTGGTTCTGAATGCTGATAAGGCCAGACTTGGACCAGCCTCAGTCAGACAGTTGGTGCAATTTGACTTTACATGATACATAATGATTTGTTTTTAGCATCGAGTTGGGGTGAGTTGGGGTATTTGTTGTTCTTTTTGTTGATTTTGTTATTATTGTTTTCCCCCCCTCCTTCTTTTCCAACCAATTAGGTTCAGTTTGTTTTGGCAGAGGACATGATTAGTGGGGCTGGGCTCCAGATGGTTGGGCGCTCAGCCGCTCACCGTAAATAACACTGGGTGAGCAGTGCTCCTGCATGCAAAGCTGAGACACGAGAGGCCCAGGTGCCAGACCAGAGCATCCCATGGCTGGCCTGGTGGGACCATACCTGAGCCCTTCAGAAAAGGCACTGACTGACTTTTCCTTAAATATCTCCAGAAACGGGTTTATTTCCACTCCCAGGCAGTCACTGGCAGGGCACCACTCACCCAGCTGCTCCCTCCTCTCTGAATTAACCTCCCCTCACTGGATCAGCCCAGAGCTGCAGCTGAGCCTTAGCAAACAGGGAGAATGGGTCTCTCCCATTTCCCCTTGCAGCACCTTTTGGTCTGTCTGAAGATCATATGATCTTGCTCCTGGCATGGATCCACAAGTGAAGGGAAGCATTCTGTGGGGCTGATGAGTCCAGCTGAATACCAGTGGGGAGTGGGACTGAGCTGCCATGTGTCCCACAGGAACAGTCCCAGTCAGGCCTGCTGCATTGGCACTATGGCAGCCAGACATTTGGACATCCCTCAAAATACTAGTGAGGCTCTTTGGGAAGGGAACAATGGTGTATTAGGTAGAGTCAACCTTGGCAAGAAAGCAGATCCAGCAAAGAAACATGGAGAATTTGTCCATTTTTTTTCAAAATCTGGCACTTTTCAGTGTTTTTTGAACAAATAATGTTTCTATCAAAGCAATGCCCAACTCCATCTTGTTGTGAAACTTTAACAATCACCTTCTGCAACACACTGTAAGATCCTCAATAAGAGAGGAAAATAAAGCCCCCAGTTTATTATTATTGTTCTATCAGTATTTAAGAAATACTCAGTGAATTGCAACCTGAATAGCTATTCAACATTTTACATTATCTTAGGAAAGCAAGCATTTACTGAGAATGTCTTATGCTTTAGGACAAAGCTGGTTGTTGATTTAGTAAGTAGCAAACAGAAGGTTCCATTCTGTACAATAAGTTTACCATGGATATAATGTGACTATTGTATTAAAGTTAAGGGGCAGACAGTACAGCAAGGAGGAAGTAGCTATGAAGTGTTAAAATGTCTTTGAACCGAGCATTTCAAGCCTTTGAACTGAGCTCTTTTCCTCCCACCTCTCAGTGCCACAAGCTGCCCTTCCCTGGTGCATGTCAGGTCGCCCAGGGAGTCTCAGCCACTCTCAGGAGCACAGCACACCACAGCAGACACACCTGAAATTGGCACCTGCTTACAGGGAAATAAACCCCAGTTCAGTTCTCGTCCATAGTCCAGCTCTGCAAGCTCACACCTCTGTGTTGCAGAGTTTGCAGGGGCAAAACCCAGATCCCTGTCCCCCAATGAGCACTGTCCTCAAAAGACTGATGAGATGTGCATGCCTTGACCATTGAGCAATCTCAGGCTCCGCTCTCTGGACTGTTTGCATTGTAAATCCTCACACCCAAGCTCCAGTTGGGTCTGGAAGGTCTCTGCAATTCTTTCACAGCTTCAATCTTTTTGGGTCTATGGTGTCAGCCAAGCCCTTGCTCCTGGAGAGACAGACATATTGGAGAATGTTACGGCTCTGTCTACAAGTAGACAACCCACAACCAGCCCTTTGTAAGCTGAAGATACCTCTCATGTGGCTCAGCTGCAATTTTGGGCTGCCGCTAAGCTCATGCCAGCTTTGTGTAGAGGAAGCCTGGTGCACAGGCAGCTGTTCCTGGGTAAGTCTTTGCTCATAACACGGGAGCTCTCTGATCTTCCTGGATAGTTTTTTTATTGACTAGTACCAGGGGGAACTAACATCCGAAGAGATTCATCTTAGGGAACACTAGACAAAGCTGCTTTGCACATGCTTGCTCCATGCACAAGGCAACTGTTTAGCAGTGTTACACAGGTGTGGAGTGTTTATACAAGTGAATGGAGCTGGTCTCATTGCCACATGCAGCTGTTTGGAGCTGCAGTGAAGTGCTGCTGCAAGTGCTGTAAATGCCAATACAACCAGTCATATGTGGCCCATCTTGCCTGGAGCACAGGTGTAGCTGTGCCACTTCAGTGATGTCTCACAGGGAACAAAGATAAGATTGTCTTCCAGTCGCTGTGCTGTCTCCCATTGGAGATTTTCTGGAGGGACGTTGTAGAAACAAACTTCAAGTCGAACAGAAGTGCTGAGACCCCTGGGAATCGGTTGTGAATCCCATGGCCGTGGGATTGGTGTCACATACAAAGAGGTGGAATAGATGTTCATAACTGATGAGACTGGTTCTGGACTAGCTTAAAACCTTGAAAATTTGAGCTGTGGAAAGGCCTCTGCATGGCTTCACTGACCAGAACCCACAGTTCACAGAGCTGTTCTCAAGCAGGTATACATACAGCTCTATTTATCTCTGGACTCATTGCAAATCCATGTGTACAGTTACACGTATTTTGCAAAATGCCTGAGAGAACCATGAGAGAATCGAAAGGAGTTAGAGATGGAAGTGATCTATCAGATCCATTTGCTCATTTCTCATGAGCCAGGCAGAATTTTTCCCTGGGCTATATTCATTGCTTTGCCTCGTCTTGTTTTTAATCACTCAAGCAAAGAGACTAGAACAGCCAGGCAAAGTTATGTCATATTGCTGCAGCAGGGGCACTGGGGAATCCTGTATCTCTGATCAGAACTGAGTCCCACAGTTGTACAATGTATACTTATCAAGCATGTTTGATGTGGTTAAAAAAATCCTATGCAGAAATGCATTTAATTTCTCGAAGTATTCATCTTCCAAGAATTTTTAAGACCTTGCAATAAACATAGCCAAAGCCATCATTCAACAAATTGAAATCACACTTGTATTAATGTGGTTGCTATATTCATATTCAATTTAACCCTCATGGCTTTATCTTGTAATCCAGTAAAGTGTGCAGGTCAACAGAAGTTGTTATTACAGAGCTGAATGAGCATTTCTTTTCCATCGTCTCCCTTACCACTTCCTTGACTTACGGCACTTCATCCAGAGATCCCTCACTTAGGCAGAGCACAGTTCCTAAGACATCCCTCCTGGTCTCCACTGAGAATCTCTTTCATACATTAAGTGAATTCAGTGTTGTTTTCTAAGGTCTTCTTATGTGTCTGCCCTTTGGTAGTGGTGACTTCTTTCAGAAGGGTGATGTTCCACCTCACACAAACAAAGAGAAACAAACAACTCAGAAAAAAATGTGATTGAAGAAGTAATTTTTTATCATCCAGGGTCCTAGTTTTCTTCAATCGAAAGCATAAAAGAGGAAGGTCCCCTCCCAGCAGCCCGAAGATGTTGCAGCAGAGGCAAGCTGCAATGTGCATGCCATGCCCTTGTAGCTGGGCTCACAAAAATATAAAGAATCATTTTTTACAGCCAGAGACATGGGTCTCTGAGAATAAATACCCAGTGTATTTGCTAGCTCAGTTGCATCTAATCAACAGACATGTTTTTTTGTTAAAGTAACCCAGCAGGTTTCTAGGGTCAACAGAGCTAAACAAAACAACCAGCAAAAACACTGTGGTCTAGGAAAGGGCAAGACTTTTTCAGAGCTCAGCTCTCCTTGGTGGTATGGCTCCTGTATGGAGGGATGAAAGTGTTTAAGTCATCAGAAAGAGCAGGCAGTGACCTGCAGTAAAATACATGGCCTGGTGAGATATGTCTCATCTTGCTAACGACCTCCAGAGCTGGGTCAGCAGATGCCACTGTGGGGGACACCATCATCTGCAAGGCAGCAGACACAGCTCTGCTGTCTTGGCATGCCTCCATCCTCACTGCAGCCCTGGGCTCCACAGAGGCCCAGTGAGGGCAATTCAAATTTTTGGAAATAACACCTAGCAGTAGGGATTCTTCACAAATTTTTCAAGAGAATAGTCTCACCAGAAGTCCAGTCTTTCCTACGAGGTGCAGATCCCTGAAAACAACAACCTCTCTGAAACTGTTTGGCTGCAGTCACTTACCCTTTTTTACCAGAACTACATAAAGGCACCAACAAAAACAGAGTGAAATTATATGGACATCTCAAACTTGCGAAAAAACACTTCGGGATTTTGCTTAGTCACATACTTGAGCTAGAAATTTCAGGGCAATTGTGAATTTTAAGCCAGCAACCCATCCTATATTTTTGAGGCAAAGCTGGCATTTTCTGCACTCAGCACATGGCTCTGCCTAATAAGGATACAGAGCAGGGCAGCCCAGAGCCAGCCTGATGCCTGGCCCTGTAACCATCTTCTGGCATGGAGAAAAATGGCTGAGGATTGATGGGTTGGGAGCATGGTGCCAGACACCTCCTGCTGCTCCAACTCATCTCAGATCTATCTGCATACCCTTCCTCCCTGCCCAGCTGGCAGATTGTGTGGACTGCAACAGAGCAAACTGGGGCACAGGGCAGAGCTTGCTCTTTTGTGCAATACAGGAGCTAATCTCATTGCTGCAGAGTGAAATTTGGTTTCATGAAGGCTTTTGAGCTTAGCCCCATATGTGCAAACAAAAGACTGTTTCCAAGTGGCCCAGAGCCTTCTCCAGGTCTTGTAACACTGGAGTGTTGAAGGCCTGAGACCCACACTGCCAGGTACAGGGCCAGGTTCATGGTCCTCAGGTCCTCCCAGGCTGGGACTTGGCATTGCTGCCATGTGCAGAGAAGCACTCTAGGTATTTCTACCCCATTAGCATGTCCCCGCAGCACAAGTCTCATTTCAGCAGAGCATGTATTGCTAAATCTACACACCTTGTAATCCTCACCCTCTCTGGAAAGAGAGAAAACCCGATGCACAGCAGAGATATGCCATGCACAGCTCTCCCCACCAGCCATGGTCATCTCAGCCAGGGTGCCTAGGGTGCACCGCAGCACCTAAAGGTGCCACCTCCTCAGTCACCTAAGGGTGGCTGAGGTGCACCTCCCCCCAAAAATAACGAACTTTTAGACTTTGGGCCCTAGATGAGGGGGTGGGGGAGGGTTGGAAATGGCCCCGTTGCTTCACGCTGCACATCAGCAACGAGTTCACTTCACAAACACAAGGTGCGCTGTCAGAATAGCCCGGGGCAAAGTTTGTACTTTGCTTGAATTCTAACTTTTGTTTACCAAGGTAATAAACTGGTCTTCTCTTCCAGGTGTAAATGCTATTATGAAAAGCATATTTGTGTTTCATCTCACCTCAGATGTACAGTATGTGCTCACATCCTACACTGTGTGTACAGCCCACATTGCTCCAGAGCCAGCAGAAGAAAAGACAAGGGGTAAAAATAAATAGTCCCACTCTGTCCTCAAAAACCAGTGTGTTCTGGAGAATCTAGGAATTTAATTTGATCTTTTTGCCTTCAGACCCTGCGTGCAGCTTTTGCTTTACTCTTTGAAGACTAGGCCGGACCTTTCCTGCATCCCTGTGGTCTTCCCCATTTGTCCATCTGGGCAGACCCTGTGCAGGGAGCTGATGGAGATGAATCTGTTCATTTCAGGCAGACAAGCTGATCTCTAAACAGTGAAGTTTAACTTCCACCAAACTAGTTGGGTTGCCAGTTTGGCTCCCTCCCCCTAAAACCTCCTGCATCTCTGTCATGCAACGTGCATTGAGATGTGTTGTATTTTGTGTCATCTCACTAAAACTGATGGGAGAGGAGAAGGAGGGGGTGGGGGGGAAATAGAAAGAAAAAAGCCTGGCATTGTTTTTTTCTTGCACTTCACCTCCTGTTCCTGGTGTTGTGCCCACTTGGCAAGATTTAGAGATAGCAGATGAACTCTGGATAAAAATGACCTAAATGTTTCCTCATCCCTTCAAACCTGTTCGGTGGCCTTCTGTCTCCACACCACTGGTAGCCTGGCCTGGCTGCTGTGGCTGCCACCTGAATGCTACTGAAAGCCAATGCCACAAGACCTGCAGCTACTGAAACAATCACAGCCCCAGTCCAGAGCGTGGATCAGCCAGCACAACACAGCATGGCACGGCATGGCAGGGTGGGCATAGGCAAGAGCACTGCCTGCCAAACCAGTGCACCCATCCCTGGCATCACTTCATTCCTCTCACACTGAGCTTGTGAAATTTCATGAGATGACACCTTGAAAAACTAAGTGTGAAATGCCGGGCTTGGATGGGGTCTTCCCAGAAGCTGCCCAGCTGCAGGTCAGCAGTTATTTCTTTCCTCACTTGCCCTCTATGAGCAAATTTAAGAGGGCAATAACCGCACAATAATTTCTTTCTTTTTTTTTTTATTCAAACTATTTATTCTATTAAAAGCCTGTGCCCATAACTCCACCTGTATTACAGAAGAGCTGCTTCAGAGAGGCAAAGAAAGGGTCTGAAGTAGAGCCCAGTGTAAGCAGTGTGTGGTGCTGGCCCGTGGTGCCCAGCACAGGCGCTTTCTCTGAACGCCTTTGCTCCTGAAGCCAGCAGCCCCACGGAGGGAGCCGGGCTGCCAGTGGCACACAGGTCTGAGCCTGCCCCGGCCCAGACGCCTTCCCCACCCCGCTGTTTACACCAGAGTGCTCGCTCCAGCACAGGCTGAGACTGAGCCCTGGCTCCTGCACCCAGCAGGGCCCTGGCACACTCTGCTCCCCTTGGGCAGTGACAGGGTCTGGACCCCTTCGGTGCTGCCCAACCCTCCACGGACCTTGCACGGTCCTCCCAGGGCCAGTGCTGGACTCCAGTGATCACAAGGCCAAGAGCTATGGTGCAGATGGGAGAATGGAGGTTCCCAGCTGCAGGTGCTCATGCTCTTCTTTGCTTCTGGAGTCACAGAAGCTGGTTTATGGTTAGGGTATTTTTAATGTCCACAAAACTCATTGTAGGTTCTTAGCAGCTTTTGCACTTTTATTTTTTCGTCTCCAATATTCCTTTACGCTTCCACAGTAGGGCTAGAAGGAACATGGCTCACAGGAATGCAATCCTTCCCATCCATCAAACCCAAGCATGACCAGCAGCTCTGCTATCCCTTCCCACAAAATTTCACACAACCACGTGAGCTGAGAGAGAACTCAGCAGCAGTGATTTTAACAGCCTCCTTGCAGCAGTGGAATGAAGAGCCCACATCTGACCCATCACAACTCAGGAGTGTGGAGCTCCTTTCTACTTGGGAGGGGACACTGGCACTACCTAGGGAACTGGTATGTGCTCAACTCCTCAAGAGGGACTGATTGTAGGCGAGCTGCTGGTGGAGGATGAGAACATCACGGGTTTCCCCACGTGGCTAATTCCTGCCATGGTTCCTTCTTGGATTCACCCACCCTCTTGAGCTGGGTGGGGCAGAGGAGGACACGTCTGGGTCCACCCATGTGCTCCCAAAGAAGGAGCGACGTGTCACCCCAGTTTGGGAACAGGTGTGTTCAGTGGCCAGATCAAGGCGCGTTAGGAGGCCTAGAACTAGTTTGACATAGGCTATTATTTCATGGCATCTCAAGTATATTCCACATGTCCTTTAAGTGCTCCAGCAAAGTAATGGCCCAGGCCAGCCTTTCCAATCGTATTCTTCTAACACGTCAGTTTGGTTCTTCCAGAACAGGGAGGGGGTGGCTTTCTGCCAGCATTATGTAAGGAGCAGAGGGATTGCGTAAGTTCAGTTGGTCGCAAAGGTGTAAAATAGGCTTTATTGGTAATCACTGCACCTGGAAATTTCTCCAGAGGCATCTGCGCATATTTTTACAAGGAACTTGTCCTTATCTGGATTTAGGGTCTTCTGGAATTCTCCTTCTTCTGGATACTTCTGTTCTCAGAAATGCTTGTGCAAAGGTGAATGTTTGCTTTCACGCGGGAAATGATAGGAGGAGGCTGTATGTCCCTTTGCTGAAGCTACATAGAGTGCTTGAATTGCTCCACTGACCTGTGATTTGTGCAGTCAGTCTGGTGCTTCTTTTAAATCAGTTCCCAGGTGCAAACCTGGGATACTTGATGGACCCATCCAGTCCTCCTAAGAGTCACAAGACTATATGACTGCAACTAAGAAGAATTGCTCTACCTGAGATCTTTCTAGAGAATCAAATAGCAAGTAATACCTGTTAAAAACACAAGTTGTTTGACACAATTTCACAAGTAGGAAAGATCTTTGCATTCCACATGTCCATGCGGGATAGGATCTTGTGTATTTTAGGAAAAATGAAAAGTGAAATAGCATTTAAAAGTGGTCAGAATGTGACCCACTGTAACTCCAGGAATGCAAAGAGAAATGGCATGCTTCACTTTGTCTCTCTATCTTCTATACATTCAGCATTAAGTGTACGGAAAAGGCTTTACAAAACCAAAGCCTGATCAGTAGCTAATGCATTCCCAGGTTCAATAACAAGTACACTTTGTACATCAGAGGAATGGCAGACTGCCCAGAGCTTTTGGGCAGATGCTGTTTCTAAAGAAATTAAATGCATGAATAGATAATAACCAAAGAAATCCCTGCTGGAATAGAGGAAGGACAACCTCTTTCTGATAAAATCAAGTTCTTGCTCAATCATTCTCCACTTGAACATGAAGACCAAATTGAGTCAGTCATGAAGGTCCTGGAGTCTACAAATAAATGGTTGGGCTTCTTTTCTCTTCATCGTGCGTTACATTATCCTAAGAACAGAACACAGCAAGAATGATTTCTCTGTCCCTTCCGACAAGAGGGACATTGCAGGAAGTCAGCTGGGTCTGCTGGGCAGAAGAAGGATTTTCCCAGTTATTCCTCAACTGGTTACCTCAAATCCTCTAAGGGCAGAAAACATGGAGGAAACTGTGTCTGACCTGTGTCCTCATAATGCAAACAGAGGATTCAGGTGAGCAAGACCTGTGGGACAGCAAGCACGAGCAGGGCACCAGCGGTGAAAAGATGAACATGAGATTAGCAAGGAGTGGATGAGCTCTGACGTGGGATGGAATGAGGTGAGGGTCAGGGTCAGAGGAATGGAGAGACCTAACCTCAAACCAAACCACCTGGGTATTTCGATCCTTGATTCCAGTCATGGTACAACACAAATTCCTCAGCTGGCCTCCCTCACTACCGAATCTACTCCCTGTGCTGCTGTCAGACCCTTTCCTCATTGCCTGACCACTGCTGGCTGGTCTCACCGGAACTCCTGTGGGAGTCAGACAAGCACTTCACTGCATCAACTGCATCAACTCCCTGGCAGGGAGTTTATAGACACAGGACTCAGAGAGTGGGTGGGTAAAGTGCACATGGGGAAGCAAGAACCAGCACCAGAGCGTTGGGATGAAGCTGTTATGTCGATGTTGGTGTGACCACTGCCAGCTGCTGGTACAGGGAGCTGGTCAGAGGCACCTGCTCTGTGCCCTGGAAACCAGGCTGCTGGTACCACATGAAGGGTCTGGGAAGCTCAGAGATGTTTGACCAAATCTTTTCCAAGAGACAGAGTCCAAATCTTGCTTCTCTTCCCTCTTGTTTCCCATGGTCCATGGGGATGGTATAACCTCACAAAATCTCTTCCAAGGCCACAGGCCCTGGATGCAAAGGACAGCAACTGTTCTGTCCAGGATCTGGCTGAGGAAAACAAGGGATAGAGCTTAAGATACAGCTCAGGAGTGGGAATCTGGCACACAGCTGTAGATGAGAGGCAGGTGGAGATTCCCAGAGCAAAAGGTGGGACACATTTGGATGTCAAAAAAGTGAGCCAGTTGCTCAGCAAGCCCATAGACTCATCCTTTCCTTCCAGGTGAGGATGTCCAGGGGACTAGCTGTAGTGTGATTGCCAAGGCAAAACCATGGTATAGGTGACAGCACAGGGCCAGGAACATTTTGCACACAAGCTTGGTGCTCCCTCCAAAGTTGTTCTTGACCACTGGAACCACTGGGGCCACTGGGATGCTTCTGAAACACCTCACAGGGAGAGGGAAATTCCATGCAACCATTCATTGAGGATAGCTGCAATATCTAGTGTTCCTGGATCTCACTCAGTCTCTGAAATACATTTATGGTGTACATGACAGGTGGTTTATTTTCAATACCTAGAGCATAGAAGGCATGTGAGATGATGTGCTGTCATCTAGAACACTTTATTCTTGTTTAGTGCCAACTATGTTACAATATCATTTTGATGTCACCGTTTCCTCCCGCTGAAATAAAAAAAATAAAAAACAAAACAAAACAAAAAAAAACCAACCATTGCTAGACAACATTTCCCAGCAGGGAGGCTTCTGGGTTTGTTTCCCATTACACCTCATTTTATTACTTCATTTGCTTGTTTAGAAGAGGAGGAGAAAGAAACTAGAAGAAACATGAATACATTTCTATATTTTTTATTCCCTTTAGTTATAAAAGATCTGAAGAATCCTTTAAAAAATACCTGATTTCGAAGTGTCAACACATAGCTGATGTCATAAAGTATTCATGGGGGCTGGGATTAATGCTGAAGTTTTAAACTGATTAAATTTGAGAACCTGATGACTAGAGTTGGATTTTCATTATTCCCCTGATCTGAGGAGAAAGTTTCAGAACTTGAGAGTCTCTAAGTATCCAGCACATCTCTGTGGAGCCCAAACAAATGGCCTAGGGAAAGCAGTAACAGGTGGTCCCCAACCGTGGGTGTTTTTAGCTGCATCTCTTAAACCCAGTTACTCACACGCAACACTTTCATCCTGATTTGTTCCACAAATCTGCCAGGCCAGGCTCTGCAAGCAGCCATCAGCCCCTTCATTCCTAGGAGTCTCTCAGGGAGCAGCTGCAGGTGCCAAAGCCTTTGCCAGCTGTGGAGGAAGAAAATGGTGCCTGGCAGGGCCAGTCAGACCATTGCCAGCTCCCAGCTCTGAGGCTGTAGGAGACACATACACATTTCTAAACACCCTCCCTAGCTATTTGTGCTGGATTTGCTACAGCACTGCACATGGGATTGGATGTAGGCTCCTACCTGCGGAGCATCATGACACAAATGTGGTAAACCATAGCCCCCAACACCTTTGGGAGATGCTGCTGCACACAGAAAACTTCCTCTTGGAGGAAGATTTTCCATGCAAAATATTTTCTCTGCTGGAGCCTGACAGCCCAGCACCAACTTCAGGCCTCTCTCAGGAGATCTGTCCTCAGGAAGAGTTTTGCTCCCAGAAGAGAGAGCTCTGCAGAGGATTATTCTGCACAGTAACCTGTCATGAGGGTTTGTAAATGAGCTCTGCAAAAACCCAGCTCCCCTGGGCAGCACTTCAGAGTGCATGGGCTGAAAAAGGCCTGAACTCTGCAGGGAGGCCTGGGGAGAAAGGTCAGAGGTAGAGTGTTCAACTGCTGAGCAACTCCAGCCCCAAAATTCATGGGCAAGAGGAAGAGAGGAAGGGATGGAGCAGGGGAACCTGGGCCCATCTTGGATCATCTTGCTCAGGACCTTCCTCACTCAGTCAAGTTGCTCCAGCACACCCTGGCAAGACAAGACTCAAACTTCCCAAGGCAACAGGTGTTGAGCTGGGCTCCACATGGCAATGACATGAAACTCCCCCAACCTTCCTTCTCTCTTTCTCCTGCTCCTCCTTCTTCTCTTCCTCTTCTTCAGCCCTGGCAGCACATCTCTGCAATGTAACAACAGCACCCTGGCTCCTGCCCAGCAGGGCTCCCACTGCATCTGGCATTTCTGGGCATGGGCCTCCCGAGTACACCCATCTTAACTGACCCACATCTTTCCACAGGCTGTTTCTGGGGCAGCGTGAGCGTGTTTTGCTAGTGCAGCTCACATCGCCCCTGCCCTGATAGGGCAGTTTTCCAGGCAGGGCAAACATTTCATCACCATCTCCTTCATGTTTCTTTTTCTTTCTCATTTCCCTTTTTTCCACCCCCATGTTTTTTTCCTTCAATATTGCCTAACCTCCACCTGGGTGCAGGCGGTGGGGTGAGCTCACTGTGCTGAGCACCGCCAGCCCGAGGGCCACGCAGAGCCAACCTCCTCCATCCTGTGGGAGCCATGGGGACTCTGATGGGAGGCGTGGGGCCTGAGAAGTGCACACTGAGCCACTCCACCAAGGGACACAATCCTCAGCTGCCCCACTGCACATCCCAGCATGGCACTGGGTGGGGGGAGCTTGGCCGTTTCCATCAGCATCGCTGAAGAGAAGACACGGCTCACCAGAGAGCAGAGAAAAGCATCAGCCCCACCACCGTCCTTCACTTGACTGTGGGAAACCAAACCTTGCACTTTCCTGGGGGTGTGGGAGGCACACAACTACCGGGGTGAACTGCTGCCTTCCTGCACCTTCTCAACCCATACCTCCCAAGAGACACAGCGGGAGCTCTGGTGGCAGAGCTCACCAGGAAACGGTGCTTTCTGCAGGAAAAGCATTTTTTTTTCATTATTTTCTGTTTCTGCTCTTATTATTTTTTGGAGGGGGGAGGGGAATTGAGCTGGGGGATTTCTCTAAAAGTATATATTGCAGGGGAAGAAATATCCATTTTCTGTCTAATCACGAGAATTTTCTTGATGCAGACAAATATCACTTCCCAGAGGGCTGAATTGCTTCTGCTTCCAGTTGCTGAGAACTACACTTTGTTAGATGGGAGTTTGATGAAAACCTTAAGTGGTGGCAAAAATGGAAATTTCGCAGATAGCTGCTGGAACCCTCTGAAAGGTCATGCTTTGGTGGTGAAAAAGAGTTTAAAAACCTTTCTTTGCACCAGATCTTTCTGGATGGTTTTGCAAGAGGAGAAATGGGTTAGGAAAACAGGATGACACCACTTTCTTAGGGACAGACAGAATGAGGAAAGGTGGGGAAGGAGTTAAGGTTGCCCAGTGCTAAACACAGGCAGGAAGAGAGACCTGGAACTGGTGGCAAAGAGCATGGCTGGGGTTTTGCTTGGGGACTTTAAGTCTTCTAATTCTAGATTCAGTACCAGTAAGTTGCATTTTTCCCAAAAAATATATTGGTAGAGTAATTCAGAGTGCTACAAAGGTGCTATGCAAATTTCTGGTGGGAAATACAGCTGTCTCAAAACATTGATAGCCTGTGGTTTCATTTATGTGGTGGATGTTAATGTGTCTAATGATTCTGAGGAGAGATGTCTGAAAAAATGAATTTGGAGTTGTTTTGTTTCATGAGGAGTTCTGAAAAGTCAGGAAGGAGGGAATTAGTTCAGATTGCAACTAGAACTATTAATTTAAATTACAGAAAATGTGAAAGGTGAGTAGAAAATGCTGTGCTTTGATTTGGAGCTATTTACAAGTAAAATGGAGGGGAATTTTAAACTGAAATAAACATTGCAAATGTACTTTCTTGGAATTTTTTTTCTCAGGACAAACAATTTAGTTCAACCAGCACTAATGCTCAAAACTATTTGTCACCAAATTTGCATTTTTCACACAAGGGAAGTTTCAGGTGAAATAATTGCACCCATCCCCAGCTCTGAGCCTGGGAATTGAGAACATCTCCCAGCACTTTGCCTTTGTGTGAACTAACTCAACTGGACATTCGTACCAAACCTCTCACTGCTGAGGATACCTCTCCAGACCAGGCTTTCCATACTGTATTTGGGCAGCCCTGTCCTTTTAACATTTTGGCAAGGTTTTGCCCCAGTGTGGTGTCATGTAGAGAGAGCTCAAGGGGTAGGGAGAGGTCTTCCAGCTCTTGGCCAAGTTCATGTGGGTCACTCTCCTTCCCACAACGGCAGAAGGCAAGAGGCCAGTCCCTAGAGAAGGTCAGGGAACCCACCCCAAGTCCCAGTCTCACACTGAGACAACTTGTTCCAACCCCACAGCAACCAGGTTATGGGTCCAGAGATAAAAATGTCACTCCCAAACACCAACATGAGGTTCTCATCTCACATGCATGGCTGCAGAAAACCAACTCTTCAAGCTTTGCACCCTGGGGAAATTCCTTTTCCTGGTGGAGGACACAGAGGCCACTTCCCTGCACCAGCACCGAGGGCTGGAGGGGATGAGCACCCTCCCAGGGGATGAAGGCAGTCGGTCACACATCCCAGCCTGGCTGCACCTTGGCCAATCCTGTCTTTCTGAGGTCCCACTGAAAATGGCAGTGGTAAGAAAAGAAGGTAGCCAAGGCTAGGGGCAACATTTTTCTAAGAGGTAAGTTAAATAAGGAAGAAATGGTTTTTCATCCAAAATGCCCTGAAAATCTGGTTTGTAGCCATGTACATCAACTCTTTAGTGGCAGCAAGGTTTGGAGACGTCTCTAATGATTTTCATGAATCTTTCAGAAGGGAATGGAACAAAGCAGCTTGGGAAATGGTTCCTATTTTCTGAAATGTCTCAAAAACCACATTAGGGTATCTTGAATTTCCTGTGTTCCAGGAGCTAGGCAAAGGAACTTTAATAAACCAGACATTTTAAAATCCAACCTGCCATTTTTTCCCATCACTTTAATCATTCCCTGTGACTTACTGCCCAAACAATGAAGCAGTGTGCTGAGACCTGAGACTCATTCATTAATGTTTACAAGACACGGAGATAATAGGGGAGAGAGGCATAGAGATAGCACATAGGAATAAATGATAGCAATAATATGTTCAGTCCCTGAGATTACTCATGCTCTAAAATCTGAGCACGTGCATAAGTTTTTACAGGTTTGGGCCTTGGCTTGGTCCAAAGATACTTTCAGGTCAGGCTGTTAGCTCCATGAATGAAGCACTCCCTGGATCCACTTGGCTGCTGTGGGTGGGAAGAGGGAAGCTGTCAGATATCAGGAATTTGGCAATATCACCATGCTACTTAAGTCAAGCTAGTTAACTGGAGGAAGGTCATACACTAAAACACTGTGTTGATAAATACCACAGAAGTGTGGAGCTGGGGAGGTCCAGCGGAACAAACACTGTTTAGGTTTTACAGTGCAAATTGCTCTAGGAACAGAGAAATGTCTTTCCATTTTTCCTGATCCCAGACATTCCTTGGAGCATAGGCCACGGCTGCTTTATTTTTAAAATCAACAAGTTCTTCTGAAGAAAAAGCATTTCTTGATCTCGTGACTGCCGCAGCAGAAAGCTCCGTCCCCTCTCAGTCAGGCGATGTGCTTCCTGCCAGCTGGACTCGCTCGCTGCCTAAACCCTGCCCCAGCGAGGCACAGGCTGCCTCTTATCTGCCAGCCTGGGCTGGAGCAATAGGATTGAGACATTTCAAGATATCATCTGGGAAAGCGAGATAAATCCAGGTGAGTTGATTTGTCAGCCTCTGCGAAGCACGCAGCCAGTGCATGGCCCCTGCAGCTCCGTCTGTGCCGAGCCCACTCAACCTTGTGCAGCCTCACCTGGGCACAGGGGCTGCCCTGCAAGGCCAGGGGGAGCCTTCAGCCTCCCCAAGCTCTCATCCTGCACACACACCACCATACCTGGGAAGCACCAAGGCCACCCTTCCTAACAGTGTTGTCATTGCGTTCTGTAAGTAACCCCAAGGTTTTTATACCAACTGGATTAACCATATCAACGCTGGATTGTGCAAGAAGAACAATTTCTTTCCCCTCATGGTGAAGTTGGTTACAACGCGAAGGAAACACCAGCGCTACACATTTTACAAGGAAAAGTGTTTCACTCCAGAAAAATGCAAAACTGATACTCCTTCCATTCTCTGGCTGTGTTCTTTTTGTCTCTTATCTCCATAAAACATCACGGCATGCTGTGCCTGAAGGCTGCACCCCATCACCAGGCTGCACCACCACCTCACAGTTTCAACTTTCTCTGTGTTTTCAGTCTAGTTCCGTACTGGCTACTTTGTACCAGTTGGAACACCTTATCTCCTTTGCTGGATGAAGGTCTCCTCTGTGTGTGTTGCAGTTTAGCAGTCTGGCACACAGAAATGGCAAGTTTCAGCTATCACCAGCTGTTCTGTGTCTTTGTCCAAGACACACCGTCCTTCCCTCCAACAGGATTTCTTTACACACTGAATTAAACCTCACCTACCTGCAGGAGGGTATAAGCCCTTGCTTCCTACTAAGGATGTGTTCAAGCTGGTTAAGCCTTTGTCTCCCCAAATAAGCAACCAACTAGGGAAATTCAGCCTGACACATCGGGCTGGTAGAATTGATGATCTGAAAGCTCAAGGAGGCAGAAATAGCCAGAAGAACCCCAAACAGGAGCTGTGTATGAACACATGCAAGGCTGGTGCTCACACCTGAGGCAGTCCTCTGGGTGGTCTGTAAAGGTACTTGCAGGGCACAACCAGCCTTCCATGGACTGCTCCTTTAGTTGAAGGGCCTCTTTGGAGTATCGCTTTTTCTGCACTCATTACAAAAGCAGCAGAGTTATCCAGCACCTGTGAAGATGCTCTCACTGATGTACCTGCCCAGGTTCACACTGCAGCCCAGCGGCAGGTCCAGAGGAGAAGCACCCCACATCATCCACCTGCCCCCTTCTTTGCCACCACTCGTCCCCTCACCAGCTCTCAGATAGCAGAGGCTGTCCAAGTCTCCAGACTGAAATTCTTGGTATTATCATTACTGTCACAGCTTCTAAAGAGGACCCAACCAAGAACAAAGGACTTGTTTTGCTGGATCCTAGACATCTCATGCTTGCTTGAAGGAAGTTTCTCTGCCTGTGAACACACTCATTGAGTTCCTTGTCTTGCAAACTCTTACAGGCATTACCATAAAACTTCTGAGAAATTACATGGAAAGGAAAATGACCAGGCCCTGCAGAAACTGCTTGTTCCTCTCCTCAAGTCTGTCCATCGGCTTAAGCTGTTCTGAAACGCCTTGTGGAAGATGAAGGCAGGACAGGGAGAGCTCAGGAGGTGTTAATGACCCATGGAGAGCACTAAGCTGGCACAGGAGCTCTGCTTGTTGCGGTCTTGTGGAGCACATGCTGTTCTAGGAGGCTGTCCTCACGTGTGGCTCTTGTTTTCTGTGTAATTAATTGCTCTCAGCCAATGAACAACTCTGAATGTCTCTACTGAGAGACTCCCCATCAAGGCTCAAGTTTCCTTGTTTTGCATTTTTGCTCATTTCACAAACATATTTACTATTTTTGAGCATTGTTTTCCATGGAACTCCATGCCTGTGTGCAACAGCTGCAGTGCTGACCCCTCCAAGCCACATCTGCAGAGCGACTTGGAAGTCTGTGCACTGCCTCCCTCCAAGGCAGCACTGGGCTCTGCAGTGACCTGCTGTGAGCCACCAGGTCTGTGGTGCTGTGCCAGCGCCTCCATGCTCTCTCAGAATGCTCTGAGGATTCTCCAGCCAGTTCTCTCACTCTCAGAGCTAGACCTGATCTGTGCAACAGACCTGCTCCCTCCCCAGGGAAGGCTCTGCACTATCTTTTTGCCTTACCTAAAGAGACAGACCGATGAACCCTTGAGATACTGGGAATGCTGGCTACTAACAAGATTGGCCAATGCCTGGGATGTCTGGGGGCTTCACACATCTTAGCTGAGCTCTTCCTGCTCAAGAGAAGGCTAATTAATCAGCTCTGCTGTTCTGGCATCACCCAAAAGTGAAAATACTTTCTGGCAGGGCAGCAGGCACAAAATTAGCTGCTGCATTAAACTGCCAAATCTCCTTTACTCCTTTATTAGTTGCATTTGGTGATGATGAGGAGTGAGGCATTAACCAGTCCCTGATGGATAAAGAAACTATTACTCTGCTTTCTCTTTGCAGCTGGGAAGAGGAAATAGGTTTTATTAGTGAGATTTCCTTGAAGACATTCACTTGACTTTGTGGCATCAGAGATGGAAGAGAAATGAAGAGCACAGGAATCTTGGCACAGCAGGAGAGATTGTGCACAGATAATAACAGAGAGAAGCACCAGGTCAATTGGGAGCTGAAATATACTTAGGTGATTGAATCCTTGTGTCGGGTTGAAGCTTTGACGATCTGCTGGGCTCAACTAATTTCAGCCTTACAGCCAGAATCTCTGTGCTGGCACTGAGAGCCTAAACCAGGGAACTTGCTGGGAAGACACATTTGGGATGGATTAGAATGGAACAGAAGGGAAAAAAAATAGAATAGAAATGATAGATTATTAATTATTTGTTATTTGCTTGGTTTTGGGTTTTTTTTTTTTTTTTTGTCCAAGATTAGATTTAGAACTTACCCATCCTTGTTTTAGGCCTAGATTCCAGCTAATATGACATGACCCTACTAGAGGAAGGTGCAGACTGGAAGAGCCCATGCAAATTATAATCCATACCTTGAAATCTCAGAGGATTCTTTTTGGAATGAGATACTGACTTTCCTAAGGGATAATCCCAAATTCTTGAGTTTGCTACCCATTTGTTTGCAAGACAACACAGCCTGGACACAGATGTCCTAGAGATCTAGAGCAGCCCGGAGCAAAAGGACAGAGCTGGTACAGAGCTAGCTCATGGTGGGGGACCAATAATCTGTGAACCAGCCCTGGGAGGAAACTGGAAGAAACACCCTAACCATGTGGAGAAAGAGGTCTTGTGACAGGCAGGCAGAGGCAAAAGCCAACCTGGCCAAGGAGGATGTGGTAACCCAGGCCTGTGGGGACCAGGCTCCACAGCCCAGCAGGTCCCTCCTGTTCTTGGTCACTAAGGGATCCTTCTCATCCCATGGGCACGTGGAGCCCGGTCAGGAGGAGGGTTGGGAAGAGGAACCACATTAAACCATCCTGTCCAATCAGTTCTGACCATAAGGAGAGATGACACGGGCAGGAGGGGCAGGCTGCCCAGGAATATCCTCCTGAAGAGGGTGTACTTGAAACTCCTCGGAGGAAAATTTCAGGCTCCCGGTTCAGAAGCTGGCCCAAATATCTCTTGTCTCTCAGGACAGGTCAACCAAGAGGCTGGAAGAGGCCTGAGATTTACTTCTGGTAGCTCTTGCTGGCTGCTGCTCAGGGCACCGCCTCCCAAATCTGATGTACCTTCAATCCTCTCACTTCCCTCCACCTCACTTTCCACATCTACAAAGTGGAGCTAAGGCTAATTACAGCCCCTAGAATAGAGCTGGATCTTTTGGCTTTACCAGTGTTTCAAAAGCACCTCGACATGAAAGGTGCTTGAGAAAGCAGAGTATTGTTATTATTAATAATTACAAAAATTAACCAAATATTTGTCTAGCAGCATCCATCCCCACTGCTGTTTCTTACATAAAACACAAATGCTCTGACTGCCAAGCCAAAGCCTCAGAATCACTACATCAGCCCTACGGTATCGAGAAGGGGGGCAAAGTGCCTTGGGTCTAAAAAGGGTTGTCTGTTCCAGCAATTAATTTAATTGTCCTAAATATAACCCAGGTATAGTGCAGATCCAGATTGCTGGCTGACAACAAACCCAAACAGGGCCCAGAGGCTGCGAGGCAGCAGGTTAAATGCTGCCTCTGAAGCTGCTGGGCTGATCCTGGCACACAAGTATATTTTCTCTCGGTATTCGCCGCCGCTTGCTGCTGTGGAGTTGAATTCTCGTAAAATGTTTATCAATGCCTGGGCATCTTCCAAACCAAGAAAGGGTGCGTGAGAAGTGTCCCCTTGCAGTCAGCAGAGACTGGATTTCATCACTTGTTTTAATTCCCATCTTCATAATTTTATTGCTTTTTTTTTCTCCTGTTTTCTAATAAGCTCTTCTAACACCTAATGAAATCAGTTCTTTTTTCCTTCTACTTACCTCCCCCTGCTGCCATCGCGATTACCTAGACTAGAAAAATACCGAGCACAGGGTCCTGCAGGCTCAGGATTTAGTGACTGATTTCAACTGACGTGAGCAGAATCGGCAATGAACTTCAATGTCAGGGTATTTTGATTCCTCCCTCTTCCGTATTGCATTAAATATCTGAAGGGGACAAATGCCAAGGAGTGAGAATTCTTTTGGGTTGTACAACCAAAAATGAAACTAAGAAAGGAGCCATTTCCAGAGGGGGAGATGCAGTCAGCTGTGCAATTGTAATCTGTAATAGATGGCATCTCCCACTGACGTGATCTCTATTATCCTCCTATCTCAGCATCTCATGGGCTTTAATGGATTCTTCCCTCTAGCATCTCTTCAAGACCGTCCCATTGTCCTACACACATTTTACTAACCGGGACCAGAAGCACCAAGAGGCCAAGACCCAGCTTCCCTAACCTACGTGGGCACTCAAGTTCCTGTTGGTCACTGTCTAAAAACCCATCTGTAATCTGGGCAGTACATTATTTAACAGGAAATTTATTTGCAAAGGTAAAAAAAGTCCTCTGTGACCACAGAGAGGCAAACAAATCTCATAAAATCCAAGTTTGTTATTTCCTGCTCTGCTTTCAAAACAAAACACAATAATTTTAGCAGACAATTAAACTCTCTGATTTCCAAGGGAGGCAGGCACACAAATACTTTTGAGGATCTGAGCCCACATGATTACGTAAGGAATTAGTAGGAGGGAATTAACCCAATCGCTGGAGCATCCTTGTGGGGAGGATGTCATCCACACTCGGGGCTGCCATATGGGAACAGGTCAGAGCAAAATTTAAAATTCAGAAATACTTAAAATTCAAATCAGCGAAGTGCCAAAAAATGTCATAGCTTTGCTCCATGTCAGGGCAATATCTAGCCTGATCCCTTTCTACCTCCTGTCTCACCACCGTGCTGTCTGTACTCCAAGGTGGTGGCCAGGAAAAAAAAGCCCAACATTGCACATACTCCTTCCAACATGGGCGACCTCCATGTGGGACAGTTGCCTGTGGACTGGTTGTCTGTTGTGCATGGACACAGGCTCTGTGTCAGGGCAAACAGTCCCTGGGCACCCATGAGACATTTGGCAGCAGGACTCGGGGTGCCCCGTGCCGAGCAGATGCAGGGATGTGGGGACAAGGCAGCAGCAGGGCAGGATTTCCTTCGCCCAGCAAGGATCTCGCATTTCTCCCTCCACCCTGGGGCTGCTCATTAAATGTACTGTGATATTAAAACAAGGCTACTTTAAAAACACAGAAATAAGTAGGAGCAAGCAGGATTGGGGGAAGTAATGGGGAAAGTTGTGGGCCTGATCCTGCTCTTCCTCAGGACGTGGTAATGAGGAGCATTGGGTGAAGGCTGTTCCGAGGTGGGCTCCTTGATTCCAGCCTGAATGGGACATAAAGGAGATCTGGCTCCTTTCCCATATTTTAATGCTGTCACAGTGGAATTTATCATGCTGAAACCGGTGGAGTTGTTTAAAGAGTGAGGACTGGGGCAGCAGCAGACCTGGGAATGCAGAATGGGGACGGTGGGAACCAAACCTCCCTGCCTGGGATGGATGCAGCTCCCAGCACGGCTCGGACGATAAAAGCAAACCTTCCCGAGCAGGCAAAGGCTGCCTCGACTGTCACTTTAATTGAAACCTTCTGCAGTCGTGTACTTCACCTCACGTTTAATGATTCACCTCTTAAGCAGCCCACTTGTACCTTTGTAATCTTTCTGAAGGTTAACTTGTTGATCCTCGAAACTTGTCTGGAGGGAGAAAGGCAATTTGCAGGGAGGATTGGAAGGAAAAAAGTATCAAGTTTTCTGATGAAAAGTGTTTTTATTGAGGGAGAAGGAATGAGAAATGAACTGCAAAATTCAGAAGAGCCGATGAGGCTTTGGAAAGAAAAAAGAAAATGAGAAGGAAAAAAAAAGTCAATAAAAAAATAGGAGGGGTGGGGGGGAGCAGTTTGGTTTAGCTTCCAGTTCCTGGGAAATGGTTTATTTCTGCTTTATAGGAATCAAAAATATATTTGTCATTTACCAAATTAAATAAAAATAATCCTAGCATTAAATTATTTTTAGGACATTAAGAGTTACGTTCTTATGGGTAATAACCTATTTGTAACACTGTAATGGAGTAACTGGCAATTTCATACAGCTTCGGGATCGATTTTTTCCTATTTGCCATGTACCTATGCAAATAAATATCCCATTTGATTCATGTCCATATCGTAGGATCTGCCTGCTTTTTCTTACTCCTTTAATATTTAATTATTTAAAACAAGGAGAAATCTCACGGGAATTTTCGTCTCAAAAAATAGCTGAGTTTTTCTTGTCATTCGAGAATAACAGAAAAAGATGTGAAAATCTAATTCTTTTTAAGTCCTAAAACTGAAACTCAAATAAGGACGAGAAGAAAAAAATCTTAAACCCCAGAAACCAAACTTCCTCCCCTCCCTTTTTACATGAATAATCTGAGTTTTTACTGTAGCTATTCATAGTCATACCTAAATGTAGTCTATAAATCTACTAATATATTATTTAACATTCTAACAACTGGTATAAAAAAATTATAAAATATTCTGTTGGCAATACATTTAATTGAATTCTTTTTAGAGACAGCTTGTTACTGCCAGACAGGCTTTTAGAGATAGTAGGGAGAAAAAAAAGAATTCCAGAAGGCAGTAAAACAAATAATTACCATTTTCACCATTACTTCTAGATACCCTCCTATCCAGTCACTAAATCCTTTAAGTCTAAATCAAAGAGTTTCCATGAACAAAATTGCACAGATCATTTCAAAGAATATAAAAATTACGTCGATGTTTTATTTGAAGAGAGAAATTGAAATTCACATAGCACTCTACTGCCTGAGACGTCCGGGGAGTTATTAGAGAAAAAACAGAAATAAACCAGGCTAGTTTAGCCTGAACTTTGGAGGCCTGTTTCAAAATGATCAGGGTCAATGCAAATCCCTCTTTTAATTACAATGTGCTTGTGCCTGTAGAAGTTTGAGGCTTTGTCCTTCTTCTTAGGCTTTCTGCTGATTTTTAATATCAGCTATCTGCAAGATTCTCTGAGGCGTAGAAGTAACAAATAATATTATAAACCATTCAAAGAAAGCACTGCCTTTTATTCTTTTTATTACTTTTTTCCCCAACAAAGCAACTTCCACATTTGAAACTAGGGTTTCAACTATCTCAGCACAACTCCTAATCAGAGAAGTATCTGTAGGGGTTAGTGAGGTTTTTTTCACGGTAACATCTGAACATTGACAGATCTGCTGAAAAGAAAAGAGGTCAGTAGTGCTGCTCAGCCACAGGCCAGGGATTTTCAGCTTCCAATGGACACACACTTCAGTTTGGTGGGTGCCAGGAGGATGAGATTTGGGGACAAGCAAGGGATTGGGCTGGGGATGCTGACCAGGTGAAGGCTCCCCCTTCATGTCCCCTGCCAGGAGGCTTCTTGCCTAGTACAGCCCCACGGAGGTACAGACAGGCTTTGGTCCATAACTGGTTAAAAATCGACTGGGTCTGGGGTGGGGGGGGCAGGAGGTAATTGTATGCAGCTTGAAAACTTCTGGATGAAATTTCTCTTTCAAATCAAAGACAGGGCAGAAGTGATATGGGGCCGTGAGCACTCAGTGGAATGGAGACAGTCCTTACCCACCTTCTCAGAACTGTTTACACTCAGCCAGTTTGGGAGATCAGACAGGAGACAGGCAGATATCTTGCTCCTATGTGGCAAGAAAGTAATTTTTGACAGGCGAGTCTACACTGTCTCCTGGCAGCAAGCACCAAGCAGATATGCCAGTTATTTGGGCAATTTTGCTGGAATATTATCCTGGGGGTTGACATGCACACAGCACGGATGCACACCCCTCCATCATCAGAGCAGCTCTTCTCGCAGAGTGTTCATCCGAGTGCGATTCATTACCCCAAACGGGACATCTGGACGTAGCATGGGGTTAAAATGTGTTCTCAGGCCGTGTGGGGAGCCATGGCGTGGCATGGAGGCACTGCGGGCCGGCCAGCCACACACCCCTCCACAGCCCCTGGCTGTCCCTCCCTCCATCCATCTCCTCATCCCTCTGGTCCTGTCCTACAGGGCACCCTGTGCTTCCCTTCCCAATACCCCTCCAGATGCTGGCAGATGCCAAGTGGTATCTGCAGCCACCTAAAGCCTCTGCACGAGACGTGAAGGGAGTAACACAGACTCGGCCAGGGGCTGGTGGCCGGTGGGCTCGGTAGGAGCCAGGCTGGGCGAGGGTGAGGCATGGTCAGGTGTGCCCACGGTGCGCTAGGACAGCCAGGTTTTGGAACAACATTCAAGTTTTCCACTTCCAGCCCTTTCCCTTGCAGTAAAGGCCGAGTCAAATCAGAAACACTCAAATTTAAAACGAGAAAAAATAAAAAAGAAAGCAAGAGAAAGGAGCCCCGATGAGCATTGCAGCACCCAGCTCCCTGCCATTCCCATACACCCAGCTGCTGCTCCCTCTTCTCCTCTCAGTCGGAGCCCATGCCTCTTCCGATACCCAGGAAAACATTTTGTTCTGCGTTAAAGGCTAAAGCTAACACATGACCAGCGAGAGGCAGCAGTTTGTTTAGCTCTTGGAGTTTATTTTAATTGCGGCCTTGTTTTGTAATGAGGACGGCTGCAGCAGGGGGAGCCTGCTGGGATCCGGGGGGCTGTTCCAGAGGAGTTTCCTTATCAATAAAAAGAAGTCTCAACTATTTAAATTAACAACTGCATGGCCTGCATGCCTGGCTGCTTTGTTTTCTGGGAAGTTAAACTGTACACACTTGCTTATCAAGGATTTCAGTGGCTGGCTGGGATCACAGGTCCCCCCCCAAGTGCCACCTTTCACATCCCCAACCTCCACTAGGGAGGAATGAAGACGAGAGAAACGGGCCCTGTGTTCATGCTGAGAGACACAAAACAGCCTGGTAAACCTTAGTAGTTTGTTATGATGATGCATGAAAAAAAAGGAGGAAAAAAAGAAAACTCATGTGACTTTTATGCAAATCAGATTAATTGGACAGTTTAAAAAAACTTTAAATGTCACGTAGATAAGATCACATACACCTAGAGCAGTGTCATGATGTTCTCTGTACATTACATTCATAATGGAAACCAAAAGGTGTTACAGAAATCAGACACCCACAAAAAACTCTGAGATTGCACTGAGAACAGGTTCCTGCAAAGCATTGGCCTCTGACAAAAAAAAGAAAAAACAACAAAAAAAACCCACCCAAAAGAAAAAAAGTAGGTTAGATTAGAAAACAAGATAGTTGAATTCAGGCAGGGACTCGGCTGTCCCTGCGCAGCCTGGCCTCGCTGCATTCACATTAATATGCGCAAAACTCCTTTTAAGTAACATTCATGCAGCAGCACCCAGCTCCGAAATGTGCAGGCTGCTCTTGAAACCCATCCTCGAGGGCCATGGGGAAGGGGAGAGGTTAACAGGCTCTCTTCTGTCAGGCTAAACTTTTCTCTCTTGGACACCTTTTTTTCTCCTTTTAAAAGTCCTGGCAGTTATTTTTGTGTGAGGATGGGGAAGCCTTATGGCCTGAAGGAGTTAATTTCAAAAGAAAAAATTATAGTGGGGTACTGTTTATTTAAGCAGTGTTTTGTAGAAGACAAGGCATTTCTTTCCAGGGGTGCGGTTCACCTGGGAAAAATACGCACTGGCCTCGATATACCATAAAACCTGCTCTGTGTCCCCTGGAGGGAAACAGCCCAAGCCCTGGGACTCTCCTCGCTGCCAAGCAGCACCTCCAGCTCTGAGGCCCTTCAACGTCCAACTGCAGCTCCCAGGGATGGCTGAATAATTTCACACTGCTCTGTGCCCTGCACACCAGCACACAGGCAGAGGGGTTGCTTTTCATCCCAGGAGCTTTGCCAGGGAAGGACATGAAGAAGCTGGAGAGGGACAGTCCGTGGGAGGGTGCAAGGCACCTGTGGCGATGCCCAGCATTCCTCCTGCTCCTTGGAGCTACTCCAGCATGACCAGAAATACCCCAGTCAACACCAAGGGGGACCATTTCCCAGCAGCATCGCCCCTGTTCCAGCGCTGCCACCACTTTGAGAGGTGGCACTTGAGGGTTCAAACCCTTGCCTGGGTGAGGAGCTCTCTGCAGTGTAGAGGGTGTTTTTGAAAGAGGGGTGCGTGGGGCTGACCCCCCCAGCTGGGTTGCCACAGCCTCCCACAGGCAGGGCCGTGCTGCTGCTCCTCCATGTGCCACACAAGCACCTCATGGGTGTGCAGGAGCCACGCTGAGCCCAGGGCCACTGCGAAACACCCCACAGCTGACGTGGGGCTGCTGGTGGCTTTGCACACTCCCACCAGTGACCCTCCCCACCACGAGGCCACCGTTCTCCCCCAAAGAGAAGACATTTGCTGTCGGCTTGCGGAGGCAGGGGAAGCTGTCCCACTGGGACATTGCCACCCTGGCAGCCACCACCACTGCCAGCGGCTGCCGTGCCGGTCCCCAGAGCTGGGACAGGCAAAGGAAGAGAGTGGCAAGGCCTCACTCAGCAACGATCCCTCTGGCCGATGGTGGGAGAGGGCTCTCAGGGAAATGACTCCATCCCCAGCTCCCTGAAGTCTCCAGTGAGGCACCACCACTGCTGCTTTGGGGCAGCAGGCAGCAGTGGGGAGTAGAGACGGGTGGCAAGAGCCCGTGGGTAGCTGCAGCCAGGCCCTGAGTGACAGCGAGGGAGTAGGAGAAGGTATGACACCAGAGCAGAAAGGCCAAAAACTCAGCAAAGGCGCCCAGGCCGCTCAGTTCCCAGTCCAAAAGGGATGCTGCTGGCTGCTCCCTGCGTCCCCGCAACGAGGCAGGTTAGGATGGAAACTGTGATGCAAGCCCGGCTTGGCTGTGGCCAGGCAGAGTGAGAAATCTCCCCCGTAAGAGTGCTACTTGAACGGAAGCTGTGCTCGACCTCGGGTCTCCACCAAAAATCCCCCAAGCGGCAGCCCTCTCGCTGCTGCTCCCGAGCGTCCCGCGGGCGCTGGGCTCGCTGGGCTCCGGCTAAAGCGAAAGCGTCACACACTGCAGAGAAATGACAAACAGAACAGATCTGTCGCCCCCAACAACCCCCCTCCTTTGGGTTTCATTGCTGGGGAAAAAGAAAAAAAAAAAAACAAACCAAAATAAAAACCCCGAAACAGAGTTGCTGCTCTTGGGTCCGTCCCTCCTTCGATCACTTGCAGAGCCGGGAGCCCCCATCCCTGCCCGGGGCCGGGATCGGAGTCGCACAAGTCACACAGCTCCAGCTGCACTCACTCCCTGGGAATTCCATATTTCATTTTAACTACAGGAAAGCCGTTTCTCCAGCATATCTGTACCACCTCAAGTGTCTCGGGAGTACCATCCCTGTCTTGCCACCAAGCTATTTTTAATGACGAGTCGTATTAGCAGAAGGGCTTTCTTCCTAATTTATTACACCCTCCCCTCCCCACAATCTCCTTGCTTTAAAATATTTCTGTTCAAGAGCTCAGCTGAAAAATCAAAATAAAGGCAGCACCCGGGGACTTTGCGTCCAAGGGGCCGCTCCGTGGGCTCGCCAGGGCTGGAATCAGTAGCTCCGAGCAACTGCACCAGCGGACCGAGAGCACCGTGACCTGCGGTGGTTATTCTCGTAAACAAATTTCTATTAATCACCAGGGCCCGGGAATGCCTTCACAGCCCAGAGCGTGCCTTCCCCCGCTCCCCGCCACCCCGACCGGCAGCTCGCAGCCCAAAAACCCGACCGGGAAAGTAAAATAAGCGATCCAACCACCCCCAAACCCAACCTTTGCTGCAGGCCCCCTGAAATAAACACGCGAGGCTGGGGGACAGACTCAAGAAATCTCCACAGATTTACATCCAAGGAGCCACATTTGCACAGAGGAGTGGGGAAGGTTGGGGTGACAGGTCCCCTCCTCTGCACCCCCTGCGAAGCCCACCCGAGACACTGATTGCCAAGGCTTTGCATTACTCCCCCCCTCCACCTCCCAGCAAAGGCCTTCGCCCAGCAAGAGGCAAAAAGTGCAGAAATAAAATCCTTCTCCAGAAAAGCCAAAGCGATTTTGCGTCCCCAGCACAGTACAACAATTCCATACGAGCAGAATATTTATAGACTTACAGGTTATTTTGCAACAATAACAAAACAGTTACACAGAATTAACCCACCACTTGAGTGTCCTGAAAAGGAAAAGAGAACACGGATGGAAAAAAAACAAAATAAGAAAAAATCTTTTTTTTTTTCCCCTGGAGAATTCTGGCAAAGAAATAAAAACGAAAAAAAAAAAAAAACCCACGAATATAGGGAGTTCATGGGGAACCGTCTTTAAAGAAAAAGCTTCTTTCCCCAAGAGTAAATCCCATCGGAGGCCCTGAGCCGAGTGTGGCTGCTTGCAAAAAAAAATATTAAAAAAAAAACAACCTGAATGAGGGAAAAAAGATTTAAAAAGTAAAAATCCAGAACAAGGCAGCTGGCTCCCGGCTTTGCTCACTGCGTTGTTTGGTTGGTTTGGGGTATTTTTTAGGGGGAGGGTGTTTTAGAAACGCGAAAGTGATCCCCCGCCCCAAAATAAATAAATAAATAAAT